>JAADXY010000451.1:0-22637 GCA_023338065.1 Phytopythium montanum
TCCGTCTCCAGAGAAGTTTAGCAGACAGACGTCCACCAACGAACGAGCCAACGAGCGGGTGGCTCAGCGCGCGTTGCGCAAACAGACATTTCACAGCGGTCCAACGAAAACGTCACTCCCGCATTTGCTCGATATGAGCGACGACGACAGCATCCTGGCGCTCGCCCTCTTGGGATTCGTCCCCATTGAGGTGGCGTGCTGCATTCTCATCACTCCGTCGGTTCCACGGCCGGTGCCCTCTCTCAGGGGGCGCTTCAACTTCAACGCTTTTGGTGATGGCGACTGCCGCATTAATTTTCGGTTTTGGAGGGCCGACCTCGTTCGGCTGCACTTGGCGCTGCGGCTGGACGAGGTGTACGTTTTGCCGTCCCGCTTGACCGTCACTGGTCTCGAGGCTTTGTGTGTGCTTCTTAGACGATTTGCATATCCCGGCCGGTACAGCGACCTGTCGATTTTGTTCGGCAGGTCACCGGCAGCCCTGTGCCTTATCTTTCGGTTCATGGTCGATCTGATCTACTGTAGATTTGGCGGGTTACTTTCCATTGAGTGCGGCATTCTATCTCAATCGAGATGCGCGTCATACTCAACTGCAATCAGCAGACGTGGCAGTCCCATAGATCACTGCATAGGGTTCATTGATGGTACTGTTCGTGGTATTGCACGCCCGACGAGAGATCAACGCCAGTGCTATAATGGGCACAAGCGAAAGCATGCTCTCAAGTACCAGGGTGTCATGGCACCCGATGGACTGTTCATTGATTTCTTTGGGCCTGTCGCTGGGAGACGACACGATGTCTATCTCCTGCGTGAAAGTCGGGTGCTCGAGCGACTGTCTTTTGCACACGCGGACGCATTTTGTTTGTATGGCGACCCTGCATATCCGAACCGACCGACGCTGTTGGTCGGGTACAAGGGATCACGCCTAACAAAGGAACAAGGGGAGTTTAACAGTGCGATGAGTGCTGTGAGGATTGCTGTTGAGTGGGGGTTCGGTGGCATAACGCGCCTGTGGCCGTTTGTCGACATGAAGGTGGCGTCGAAGATGCTTCTCTCACCTGTCGGCAAATACTATTTGGTTGCGACGCTGCTGACAAACTTTAGAAACTGCACGAATCCTAATCAGATCAGTATATTCTTCGGAGCCACGCCGCCAAAGCTCGAGAACTATCTCGCTCTAGTGCCTACTGAGAAAGAAGCTTAGCTGTAATGCAATGCAATAAATCGACGAGTGCCTTCCTTTCCTGTTTGTCATGCTCTAGACGTGCTTGCTCGAGGGCGAGGCGCGCCTCCTCGTTCGCGATCTTCCGTTCTTCAAGGGAGCGGTTGAGCTCGTCACGAGCCTTCACGTGAGCGATGAGGTCGGGCAGCGCGTCGTGCTTGGTCTTGCGTTTCTTCATCCCCGACATCGCCTCGTCGCGCATGGAGTCGGCGCGGTCGTTGTCCTCCTTGCGCTTCTCCTTGAGGAGCTTCCTCTCTCCTTGCTGCGCCTCCTCGTCTTCTCGCAGCTCGGCCACGTTGGCGAGCAAGTCGTCCAGCTCGGTGTGGGCCTCGGCCGTCCCACTGGCTCGCTCGCTCGCAGCCATACGAGCACTGAACTCGTCCAGCACGTCCGCGCAGCGCTCTCGACAGCGCCGCGCGTCGACGTCCAGCTCCAGCGCCAACGCCACTCGGGCCCAGGCTGCTGTCTTAGAGCCCCGCTCAGCACCATATGGGTTGTGGGCGAGCACCTCCTTCAGCAGCGCTGCGTCCATCTCGTCGGTGAACCTGACGGGGTCCTTGCGCTTCTTGGGCGTGGTGATCGACTCCATCGTGTTGGGAAATGAGCTGCCTGTCGATGGTTGTCCGCTGGTCACGACTACACATCAGCTATACATGGTAAACTGATTTCCTGCCACTCAAACCACTGCGACTATACAGAGACCGAATATCAATGCACTATTCGGACGACGTTGTGTATACAAGTTGCAACGGCAAAAATGCCGTTTCACGTTGGTGGCGCAGTTGCAACGAACGTGGCTGGCACGTTTTTTCGCGGGGTTGGGGTCAATTCGTCTCTGGCACGTTCGTTGGAAGCGTGCTAAATCACTCTATTATGCCCTGGTGGAAGACCGTGGACCGAAGACCTGAGGCCGGCGCGCTTCAAGCGTCGACCCGGTGGGTCGGGTTTGTTCCGGCAGAGCCAGCGCGCGAAGCACCAGCAGCTGGCGGAGGAGTACCAGCTGTTGCGGCGGAGCGCGCGTGCGGGCATACAAACCGCAAGTGTAAGTGGGTGCCTTTCCGCGCGTGCTTTGATAGAGAATGCCCACCGGGATGAAAAGAAAGAGCGGGCGTTGGTTGACCCGCGGGGTGAGCCCAGTCAGTCCGCTACTCGGCGCCACTACACCCAGGCCGACACTTGACTGTACTAAGCGAAGCGACTACAGGCGGAGGGATGACGACGGCGCGGATGGCCTCGCCGATCGACAGCGGGCGGCCGTCGCCCGGCGGCATGGCCGACATGTCGCCCAACACGCTGGGCAGCTCGCAGGTGCGCTCGCCCGTGCCAGGGGCGGCGGCGGGCAACTCGCGCGCGTCGCTCATGCGGCCGTCGTCTTACCGTCCGTCCGCCGTGCTGGCGCGGCCGTCGCTCATGGGGCTCGGCCGCGCGTCCGTCGTCACCGACACGAGCAACGTGTTCGCCGAGGCCAAGCTGCACGACGCGCACCTCGAGATCTTCGACACGGACGTCGTCATGGAGGGCGAGCTGTCCAAGAAGGGCGAGGGCGGCCTGCAGACCTGGAAGACCGTACGTGTACGTGTCTTATCAACCAGCGTGTAGGCCTGAAAGGCCCAACACGTTCGCTGTAGATATCCGCCATACATTGACGACTAACCCAACGCTTCCTCCTCTTGTTGTCCCCGACTGCAGCGCATGTTTGTACTGCGCGGACAAGAGCTGTCGTACTACACGGTGGACGGCAAGAGCACGCAGCGCTACGGCGTGCTCAAGGGCTCCATGAACGTGCGCGGCGCGGCGGTCGAGCGCGTCGACAACCTGTCCTTCTCGCTGTCGCTGTCGGCCAGCAGCGGCGGCCATGAGGGTGGCCACGCGACTGGCACCACGCGCGTGCTAGCTGCCCCCGACGTGCAGTCGCTCTTCGACTGGATGACCGCGCTGGCTGTGGCGGCCGAGGCGGTGGCGGTGCCGCCTCCGTCCGGCGCCGGGCTGGCGCTCGTGGACCACTCGCGCACGACGCACGTCATTCTGGTGCGCCACGGGCACTACGCGACGTCGCAGACGCCGGCCGAGGACTTGCACGGGCCGCTGACGGACCTCGGGCAGCGGCAGGCGCGCGCCACGGGCCAGTTCGTGCGCGACTACCTGGCGGCGCGGCTGGTGCTGCAGCGCTTCCCGCGCGGCTTCCCGATCGTGCACAGCGGTGTGCGGCGGTCGGCCGAGACGGCGATGCTCATGGCCGAGGCTTTTGGCCCTCCAGGGGCGGTCGAGCTCAGGGAGAACAAGCTCTTCCGCGAGGCGTGGCCGGGCAATCCGCTGCCGAACACCAACCGCAAGATGCTGGCGCGCGAGAAGCTGGACAACATGGTGGCCGACTGCGCGCGCCTCAAGGTCGTCTACCGCACGCAGTTCCGGCACCTGGTGCCCGCCGACCTGCGCGAGCAGGAGCAGCCGCTGAGCGAGGCCGACGTCGCGCGCTTCATGGCCACCATCGGCGCGCGGGGGTCCACGCAGTCGCGCGTGCACGACCGCTACCGCGTGATCGTATGCCACGCCAACATCATCCGCTGGTTCGTCTGCAAGGCGATGGGCGTCGACCCGGACGGTAGCTGGGGCCGCATGCGCCACAACCACGCGGGCGTCACCGTGCTCGAGGTCGACTCGGTCGGCAACGTGCAGCTCGCCAACGTCAACGGCACCGGACACCTGTCCACCGACCTGCTCAGCGAGGCGTAAGCAGTCTATTGACCCAGTGACTGTCCCAGGGACTGGAGGAATGGAAGTCTGGAAGACTGGAGAAGCGCCTGCGTGCCTGTGTATGCGTGTGGAGTAGTGAGTAGCTGATCAATCGACGAGGTTTGCCTGCGAGTTGTGAAACTTACCTGTGACTTGTGACGCTTCTTTACCAACTTGTGAGGATGGGCCGCTGGCAGCGCAAGCGCACGCCGCGTTGACCACCGGAATGCCTGCACTACAACCGTCAGTGTGACCCAAGCAGAGCAGGACGCCATCACCAGCAGGAAGACGATGCTTGGGAGCTCGCTCGTGTTTCTTGGTTACACGATGGGCTGCTTCATGTCGCCACCTTGGTGCCTAGAACTTGAGGACGGTGGCCTGGTCGTAGCCGAGCTCCTTGAGGATGCCGACGAGCTCTCCCTGCGACTTGTCGGGGTTCTTGTTGCCTGAGAGGCTGGCCATCATGGGCGGCGGGCCGCAGACGCCGACGAAGACGTCCTTGGCGGGCGCGGGCAGCAGCTCCTGCACGAGCTCCTTGGTGATGTAGCCCGTCTTGCCCGCCCAGGTGCCGTCGGCCGGCGGCGAGTCCAGCACGTAGTGCACCGAGAACTGCGGGTACATGTACGCGAGCGCGTCCAGCTCGTCGCGCAGCATGATGTCCTGCTCCGTCTTGTTGGCGTAGACGAGCACGACGCGCGTCTTGTCGACCGAGTTGCGGCAGATCTCCTTGGCCACCTGCAGCGCCGGCGTGAGTCCCGAGCCGCCCACAAGGAACGCGACCGTCTTGAACTGGTTGGGCTTGAAGGCGAACTTGAGCAGCGGGCCCTTCATCTCGAGCGTGTCGCCCGGCTGCAGCTCCACGATGTGCTTGCTCATCTTGCCCGTCGGGTAGCCCTTGACCACGAGCTCGAGCACGCCCTTCTCCTCGTTCGTGTTGACCGGCGTGTACGGACGCACAACCACCTTGCCGTCCACCTTGGCCTTGGCCAGCAGGCAGCTCGCGACCTTCATGCCCATCTCGTGCTCGGCCGACGGCAGGTCGAACACAATGCGCTTCGAGTCGTGCGTCACGTCCTCCACCGAGCGCACCGTGAACGAGCGGAACTCGCGCGGGTCCAGCGCGAACTTCTTGGACTTGTCGTCCTCGCTCAGCGCCGCCGCGGACGTCGCCATGGACGCCAGCGCGAGCGCCGACAGCACGCTGGCGGTCGAGCGCGTGGCCGCGAGCGTCACGCGCGAGGGGGCGAGGGCGGAGCGGAGCGCAGAGGAGAGCATGGCTGATGCTGTAGTTGTAGCGGGGGACTTGCTTGGTGGTGTCGGACGGACGCCTCGAAACTGCTTGTGAGCTGCTGGATCTCCGGACGTGGGGTCATGAACGCTTCAATTGCTGGACGCTGGGGAGGGGTTAGGGCTGTGGGCAACACCAAAACGTAAACGACACACGTCACACGCTGGATTCGTCATACCAAAGCGTAAACCATTGCGATCAGCATGCAGGGAATGCAGGAACCGTGTGTGCGCGATGAAGCCCGCGGCAGGCGAAGAAGGCAGAAGAAGCTTCGAGGCGTCCGCCCGCCGCGCTCAGTCGAACGAGAAGCTGTCGGTGGCGAACCAGTCGCTCACGAGCGCGGACGGGCGACGCGCTGCGCCGGCGGAGCTGCCGCCGATCGAGTTGGCGTCAATGATGCCGCTGCCGGACTTGTCCGCGCCGCTGATGGTCTTGGACAGCAGCGCACCGGAAGCGTTGATCTTCTTGCGACCGCTACCCAGCGACGTCCGTTTCGCCGCCTTCTTCCTGGCAATCTGTGGAGGTGATGGCAAGTGCATATTGAGTCATGCGTGGATGAATGTCCAGCTAATGATGGGATCGAGGCGTACCGTTGTGCCAATCTTCTTGGACGACTTGTGTTTGGCGCGAGCGGAGCGCACGATCTGCGAGAGACTGGTCCCAGCGGGTCGCTTTGGTTGGTCTCGGCCTTCTTTCCCAGTGGAGTTCGCCTTCTTCGGTGCTGGGCGATTGGCTGCAGGGCGTTCGTTCTCCTTGTTGCTGCTGTCGATCGGCGCACTTGGTGGCACCTGCTTCTCGGGTGGCGAGTGAGGAGGAGTGTGGCCTGTCGGGTAGTCGTTCCTGGATCGATCTTGGCCTCGGGAACTGTCGTTGCCGCGTCTTGCTTGGTCATTCTTCTCGGCTAAGCGCTGATGAGCCTCCGCGATCGAAGTGTGTCGCGGTGACAGAGATGCCTGCGACGACGACACCACTGGCGGCGTCCAAGCGTCCGCCGCAGCCACATCTTGGCATGGACGGGCGGTCACGGGCGTGAGTCTGCGATCCGACGAGCGCTGAGCCGATGTCGCGCTGTCAACTCTCTCCGGCGACGGCTGACTGTCGGCTGATAGCTGTGACCCTCTGTGGGGCTTCGGACGGCGCTGAAGCTTCTTCTTCTTTGTGGAGTCATGCGTAGTGGAGGATGGAGAGTCCGGCTGCGAAGATGCGAACGAATGCGTCGATAGGGTCGCTGACAGCGCTGGGGAAGCCATCGACGTTGAGTTTGTCAACTCAGTCGGTGGACGGGCATCGACCTGGATTCGTGGAAGCGACTGGCTGCTGTTGCTGTGCCGCTCTGTCGGTTGATGACGAAGGTCGCGAGAGTCACGCTTGCTCACGGATTCCACTCCGGTGGATGCTGTCGTTGTGTGTGAGCCATTGCGGGCCGGATGCGAAGTTGTCTGTGTAAATCACAACACACTCGTTAGCTCGACGAATGCGACGATCAGGCCACTCAAACGAACTGGAGTACCTCAAGAGCGATGTGCGACCCAGACGCAGTCGTGTCCGCAGTCTTCCGTCTGAGCTGGCTGCCTGGTCCACGCCCCATAGATTTGGCAACCTTTGTGGTAGTTCGACTTTGTGTCGGTGCTGAAACCTCTTCGAGCGAGGCGCTGAGCCGTGAGTTATCAGAACTCGATCGCACCGAGTGCATACTCTTCAGCGCTGCATCATAGGCCGCTTGCTGCGATAGCAAGACGAATCGTGAGTCGATACCTTTGCTTGCCTTGAACTCCCGTGCAAGAGACACCGGCACCTTCTCCTGCAGCATCCTGCCAAACTTATCGTTCAGCGCCGCGAACATGACTTCGTACTTTGTGCGAAGCTGTATCAACACGCAGTCGTGAACCCATGATTCAATTGCTCGCGCTGGCAGTGCATGGCATCTGAGAGAAGCACGTACATTTGCCGCAGATTCCACACACTTGTGCTGGAACTTGATCTGCTCGTTAGTCTTTGTATCCTCGACCTGCACAACCACAACAGGATGTTTGAGCTATAGGATGGAGGCACATACTACAACGTGACGTACCTCTTTGTTGATGCGCGAGATGACATCTTGCCAGTCCGAAGCATCCGAATCAGCCAGGTAGGTGTCCGTCAGAGTGCGGACGCGGGCTTCAACAAGTTGAGATGCTGCCTCGATGTCCACGCTCAGCGACGCCAGCATCCGTTCTGCGCCATGGTTCTGATCCAGAAGCTGTTCGCGCTTGGCCTTCAAGTCGTCGTGCTCTGCCACCAGCGTCTCCAGCTTTTCTTGGTGCTTCTGGTGAGCGCTGCGCGCTTTCTCGAGCGTCGCCTGGGCTGACTTGGCGTCGGCAAGGACGAGCTCCAAGGTAACGCTCGAGCTCTGGAACTGCTTCTGCTTCACGTTTCGTTTGCGTTGCTGCTGGTACAAGCACTTGCGCTCTTTCGAAAGCCGGCCGTTGAGGGCAGTGAGCGCTGCATTCGCGGCCTTGAGTTCGCCTTCAACTTGCTCGGTCGCCGTCTTGGCTACTCGCTTTTCCTCGTCAATGGACGCCAAGGTGCGCTTGCAGGCCAGCACAGCTTCGCCGTGAGCTGCAACATTCAAGGCACTGTTACTGTGGAGTCATACTTGATACCAGCGCTCACCGACGACGTACATGCTTGGTTGAAGTCGCGAGTGCTGATCAAGTTCTGGTACTCGCAGTCGAGAAATGCTCGCTGACGCTCCAGCCACTCGATCTGATCATCCTTGGCCTGTCATATCGACAAAGTCGTCAGAACGAGACCAGCCGTTAGTCTTTGCAATAAGATGCTCGGCGATATAAGCTGCAGTCATACCTTGATGCTTGAGTTTGCCAGTGATAGCATCTCCCGTTCCTGCTTGGTCCGAAAAATCAGCTCTCGACGCGTTGACTTTGCTGTTGTCACGGAATGCTGGGTCAAGTAGAAACGTCAGGCATTCGCTTTGAGAGTTCCCTCGCAAAGAATAAGGCTTACCGTCAACTGCTCGAGCTTCGATGTCAATGCGCATTGAGTTTGCTGCACTTCTTCATCCTTGGCACAGGTTGCCTTGTGATCACAGCGTAATGTCATAACTTGTACAGCTTCAAAGAGAGAAGAAACCAGACGTACCCCAGGCCTTCCCAGCTTCCCGAGCGAGTCCTTCCAAACTCTGCGTTCGCGCCGGATGCGATCAGATTGCCGCCACAAGGCATTGGTTTGGTTAAATGCAATACCTTGTCGCTTCGTGCTTGCTCGCGAGAAGCTGCTCGTAAACCTCCGCCGCCATGGCACAGAAGCTTCCTTTCGCCTGGATGAACAACTGGGAGTGAGAACTAACCCACTCAAGTAGTGATAGCGCAAAGACCTGCAGTTTACTCTGATGAGGTCTTGATGGCGCGTCGCCTCTTCCTCGCAACTGCGACTGGATTGCTCCAGCGCCAACGACTCGAGTTGTTGCTGCTGTCCAAGAAGCCGCAAACTGCTCTCCGCTTCATCAACAGCTGCCTGCTCCTCCTAATCATGAGCAAATCCGATTGTCAAAACACCCGAGCAGCAGCAAATGATGCTTGGCGGACGCTACAAACCTCAAAGGCCCACTCGAAGGACCGCACGTCTTCAGTTTGCAGCTGGAGATTCTCGCTCGCTTTCACGAGGAAGAGTCAAGGTGGAGTTAGCCAACAGCGGCAGCAACGACCGATGAGTTGGCTTACAGCGGTGGCTTACCTTCACTCAGTCGCTGTCGCGCACGCCAAAGCTCGTCGGTCTTGAGCGCCAGAGATTCTTCCAAGCCCATGCAGCCTTGTTCCAGCAGCTCTCGCTTCCCGACAAGCGACTCGACGAGCTGCTTCATCGTGACACACTTGCCGAGCACGGCGGCGCTGTCTGGCATGGCATCTTCCGTCTGCCCAGTCGAAGGTTTACCGCCAGGCCCACTCGTGCGGCCGGCTTGCTCCACAGACTGGAAGAGGTGGCTCAGCTTGTTCTTCCGCAGGCAGTTCCGCTGTCTGTAAGGAGCAACAAAACAGCTAATCCGATAAGAAACCACGGCGCTGTGGAGAACAGGGGGCATGACGTACTGGAGCTGGCCGTTGACGTTGAGCAGTTCCTCGTGGTGCTGGCGCAGGCGGCTCAGCACGGCCGTCCGGTCGCGCAGGCGCTGTTCCGTCTTGCTCAGCTCCGACCGCAGGATTGCCTTCTTCCTGGCGACGCTATTGTTCCCGTCCGCAGTATGGATACGTAAGTACAGCGCCTGAGACTCCCTGTATCCAGCGCGCGAGAACGTACAGACTCAGCGACAGTGGCGCCTCGGCCTCGCCCGTTCGCTCGGTCGTGCCCAGCAGCCGCCGCATCTTGGCGTCCCTGGAGGTGGAGAGAGACTGCCCCTAGCAGCAGGGTGACAGATGGCAGCACCTCGCCGTTTGATGTGCTCGGGGCCCGCGGGAATCGGAAATGGTTGCCACGTTGCACGAGTGTCGGATCGATTGTGCCCTTTCCGACAGAGTGATGGTCACTTCAACTTCCTACACTAGGTACATATAGGATCATCCAGGACCTCTTTGACGTGAATAATGTGGACAACATGAACTGGAGCGCTCGTCAGCTTGTTGACAGCTGGGCATGTCGCACAACGACGAACACTGCATCACGCCACCGGCTCATGACAATCCGTTCCAGTGCCAGATACTGCACGGTATCATATATATTTTCTGCGATAACATTCAATTACACAGTTTCAGATCATACTAAACGTGATAAGATCATTCACATCATGTATGTATTCCCACAAGTTATGCTATTGCGCGATCCCACGAATCCCGCGCATTCCTGGTCGGGAGGCGTCTGCGCATGCACACGCCATCACATTTCCGGCTCAGTTATCGACCTCCTTCCTCGTTGGCTGCCTGCTCGGCTGCCTCCCCAAGCTTCGCTCCAAGATGATCCCGCGCATTCTGTGGCACATGGGCAGCGGCATCCTTCGTCGCCGGCTGAATCCGCCGACCCCCGGCGCGCTGCTTCTCTGGCCGGGCGTGTGGAAGTCCCGCGCGTCGCTGCGCGACTGCAACTTCTCGGACAAGCTGGTGGAGAACGCCTACTTCCGTAACATGGAGCTCGCGATCTGGTACGGCTGCGGGCTGCAGGGCATCCTGGACATCTGCCTGCAGCAGCGCTGGTACTTTGTCTTCGGTTCGCAGGGCATCCGGCACTACGCGGACGTCAAGCGCGGCCAGGCGTTCGAGGTGCACACGACCAACGTGCACTGGGACGACGACTGGTTCTTCCTGCACGCGCAGTTCAAGTGCCCCGATACCGGGAAGCTCTTCGCCGAGGGACTGTCCCGCGTCATGCTGCGCCAAGGACGCGACCGCGTCGACTCGCGCCGGCTGTACGAGCTCATGGGCGTCCACGGCCTGCCGCACTCGCCCGAGATGCCCGCCATCGTCCAGGCTTTCCTTGGATGGGACGCCGCTACTGAAGCCGACATGAAGCGCACAGCAGCCGATAATGAGCGCCAGTCGGCCTCCAAGCGGGCCCCGGGACTGCTAACCGCCCACTCCATCAACTTGCCGCAGATCCGGAGGGACGGAGCGCACTAGCGCCAGTCGTAGACTGCCGACATGACGCCAGTAAAGACAAAACATGAGCCACCTTCAGCATTGTCTCTGTCTGTCGCTGTTGCAGTGCCGACCTGACCTTGGGCGATCCATTACCGGCCATCCAACCGGCGCGAGGGAGGTGACAGCGTCACAAGGCGGCCTACGAGCTCCCGCGCCTCATCCAATCAGCGGATGGGACGGAAACGCAACGCGTAGCCATCAAGACAGTGGCCCGCGCGTCTCCTCCTCTGTTCAACCGCCTTCACAATCGCTCTTGCCGTCATCCGATCCGTCTCCAACCCAGTCTAGCCAGCCATGCCGGTGTTCCAGCAGGTCATCAACGTGGTGGCCTACTCGCTGTCCGTCCTCACCTTCATGAGTCCCATCCCGTCGCTCTACACGTCCTGGCGCCTCGGCGACCTGGGCGAGCTCTCCTTCGTCCCCTTCGCCGCCATGGTCGTCAACTCCTACCTCTGGGTCTCGTACGCGTGGCTTTCGGACGACATCTTCCCGTTGCTGGCCACCTACGCGTGCTGCGAAGCCTTGAGCCTGTCCTACGTCGCCGTCTACGCACTGCTAACCCCTCAGAAGGCTCGAGCGGCCAGGATCATGGCCGTCGGCGTCGCCGCCATCGCTCTCGTCAGCACGTACATCGCTCTCGCTCGCTCCGGAGTCACCAAGCAGTCGGAAAGCAGCACTTCGACCACCGTCGGGGTCATCGCCAACGTCGCCAGCTTCGTCATGTACTCGTCGCCGTTCGAGACCATCGCGCGCGTCGTGCGGACCAAGAACGCGAGCTCCATGCCCATCCACTTGTGCCTCGTCGGCGCCATCGGCAACACGGCCTGGGTCATCTACGCCGTGCTCGTCATGGACGTCATCATCCTCGTGCCCAACGTCGTCTGCTCCCTAGTCGGCTGGGTACAAGTCATCATGTACTGGATCTACCGGCCCGGGAGGTACTCCAACGCCCAAGACAAGCCCGCGACGTCCCCGATGGTAGAAGTGAGTCTTGTCATCGAGTCCCCGGGGGACGGAAGCGGGGCGTTCAAGGCCGCCACCACACCGCCCAACGCCGTCTAAGCGGGGTCTAAACATACAAACGCCAAGTCATTAGCCTGCCGATCTCCTAATGGTTTCTCTCTGCATTCGGATCGTTTTTGCATCGATTTGTACACCAACCATGGTGGCCAGCTAATCAGCCGGATGAGATGGCCACCCAAGGCGACCGACTGGCCACCTGTAAAGCGACCGAACTCCATGCACAATCGCTTCTCCTCCGTTCCAGACACTCCACCCGACGCCTTCGCCTCGCTATACAGGCCGACCACCGCCTCAGACATGAGCGTCTTCCAGCAGATCGTCAACGTGGTGGCCTACTCGCTGTCGATCCTCACCTTCATGAGTCCGACGCCGTCGCTCTACAAATCCTGGCGCCGCCGCGACCTGGGTGAGCTCTCGCTCGTCCCGCTCGCCGCCATGGCCGTCAACTCCTTCCTCTGGTACGCTTCTCTCTTGTCTTCAGTATGTCTAGCCACTGCCTTGGGACTCACTCTCTCGCCGTGCAGGGTGGCGTACGCTTGGCTATCCGACTCCATCTTCCCGCTTCTAGCCACGTTCGCATGCGGTGAGGCGTTCGGCCTCGCCTACGTCGTCGTGTACGTCTTGCTGACGCCCCACAAGCGTCGAGCGGCCAAGATCCTGGCCGTCTCGGTCTCCGTCGTGGCCTTAGTCGGCGGCTACATCGCCATAGCTCGCTCTGGAGTCACCAACCAGTCGAGAGAGAGCACCGCGACTGTCGTTGGCGTCATCTCCAACGTCGGCAGCCTCGTCATGTACTCGTCGCCGTTCGAGACCATCGCGCGCGTCGTGCGGACCAAGAACGCGAGCTCCATGCCCATCCACTTGTGCCTTGTGGGAGCCGTCGGCAACTCGGTCTGGGTCATCTACGCGGCGATGACACTCGACGTCATCGTGCTGATCCCCAACGTCATCTGCTCGGCCGTCGGGTGGATCCAGGTCGTCGTCTACTGGATCTACAGACCCGGGAGGTCGTCGGTTGACGGCCACAAGGCGGGAGACGCGGCGTCGCCAGGCAAGAGCGTTGTCGTCACGGTAGAGACGCCCAGAGCAGCGTTCGTAGAGGCTAAATCGCTGTCCATTGCGTCGTAAAACACCAACAATAGCCTTCTCTAGCTCGTGTTGGCTTTGACATGCTCACAAGTGACCAGTGAACCTCGAATTGAACCATTGAAGGCACTTGGACCGAGTATGGACGGCGCTTTTGGCCCTCTGTCTACGTCCCGGTGCAGTGAGCTCTGCGACTTGACTGGCCACGAGTCGCTTCACCTAACAACGGCCACGACGCGTCCCCATCTCTGCTCGTCCGCTTGCACTTGGGTCGCCATGCGCACGAATCCAAACGCGGCGATTGGAAGCGGCCAAGGCATACTGAATCCAAGTCAACAGCGAGAAGCACAGCGAACGGCCGTCCAAACAGAGCGATGGGATGTCATCGACGCCGACTGCACCAGTCAACAGCCTTGTCATCGCCTCTTAGATCCCTGGCTGGCCTGGACCCACCGCCTCCTACCTTGCGACTCCTCCAGCTCGTCGCTCGTCACTTGATCATCTACCAGCCATCGAATAGCCAAGTCCACGCCCCGGTCCGTCGCCATGACCGCCTTTCAGCAGGTCATCAACGTGCTGGCGAACGTGCTGTCCGTGCTGACCTTCATGAGCCCCATCCCGTCGCTCTACCGGTCCTGGCGGGTCCGCGACCTGGGCGAGCTCTCCTTCCTGCCCTTCGCCTGCATGCTCGTCAACTCGTTCGTCTGGTACGTCCCTCCTCCTTCGCCTGGCCATCCACCTGCTTGACTTGCTAACGCTATGGTCCAGGCTCACGTACGGTCTCCTGTCGGGCTCGTACTTCCCTCTCTTCTCGACAATGGCCGTCTGCGAGCTGCTCTGCATCGCCTACATTGGCGTCTACCTGTCTCTATCAACACAGAAGAAGCGGTCGCTCCAGCTCCTGGCAGTCGCCGTCGGTTTCATGCTGTTGGTATGCGTCTACATGGCGCTCGGGCTCTCGGGCGTCACGAACCAGTCGAGAGAGAGCACAACGACGGTCGTTGGCGTCATCGCGGACGCTGGCAGCCTCGCCATGTACGCGTCACCGTTCGAGACCATCGTGCGCGTCGTCAAGACCAAGGACGCGCGCTCCATGCCCATCCACTTGTCGTTCGTCGGCGCCGTCGGCAACTTGGTCTGGGTCGTCTACGCCGTGCTGGCCGACGACATCATCGTGCTGATCCCCAACGTCGTCTGCTCGACCATTGGATGGATCCAGGTCGTCGTCTGGTGGGTCTACCGGCCTGGAAAAGCGATTGGAGGCGGCATTGAGGACCTCAAGACGCAGGGAGCGGTGCTGTCTCCAATTGTAGGCGTCAAGGTCGCCATAGAGACGCCAGAGGCGAACGGAGCGTTCGCAGCGGCCAAATCGCCTCAGCAGGTCGTGTAAGAGGGATGAGCGGTACTAAAAGGAGAACCTCAGCTATGCATTAGGTATGCCAGCTCAAACGTGACATCAATGGTATGGCACTGTCAACAATCTGTTAAAAGAAACACGCTAAATTCAATATCCTTTTATATCTGATACAATTACCTTTCCAAAAGTTAAGCAAACAGAAACAAAAGGCGAGCCAAAATGTAATAACCTTCAACTTCAATTTGTACCCCCTCAACTTGAAGCCAGGGTTTTACTGTACGTTGGACCTCCACGCGTGTCCAGGCGTGTCCAACTCCCACGTGGATGATCGGCATCAGACCAGTTTCTCCAAGGCTTTCGACCGCCCACCAAGCCTCTGCCACTCGCGAACTCGCCTCCTTCTGGCCATGACGGACACCGTTGTGCGGGTCCAGCGGTGGAACGAGAGGCGCTTCTTCGTCGAGTGTCGGTACTGCGACAAGACGCACGGCCACGGCTTCGGGGTGCCTCCGGACCAGATCGACTACCGAGGGATCCACCGACAGGCGGACTGCAAATATGGGACCACCTACTCAGTGGCGTTCCCGTTCGACGAGGCCGGGGGCAAGGCCGCGTACGAAATCGACAAGGCGGACGCGCAGTTCGTGTCAGCCTTTGCTCTCGATCGGGAGCCCAGCAAGGTCACCATTGACACTGCCGGTCGTGTTGCCGCCCCCGAACCAGTTCGAGGAGCCCGAGTGGACCTCAATACTGCGTCAAAGCGTGTACGAGAGGCTGTGGCGAAGTGTGTAACCGGCGAAGACAAGGCTTTGAGGAAACAGCTGCGCAGGTTCCGCCACAAGGAGGACCAGAAGGACCTCAACATGTTCCTCCACGGGGAGGACGCGGGCAACGGAAACACTGTCCTGCACCTTGCGGCAATGGAAGAGACGGCGGAGGTGGTCAAACTGCTGCTTCGCTACGGCTGTGAAGTGAACGCGAGGAACCGCCGCGGCCGGACGCCGTTGATGTGCGCGGCGCTGTGGGGCCGACCCAGGAACGTGGAGCTGCTTCTCGACCGCCAAGCTGACAAGACGCTCCGGGATGAAGATGGGAAGCTGGCAGTCGACTTCGCCAAGAACTCGGTCGACAACGAGGCCGAGCGGGACAGCGCGCTTGTCGACAAAGAGGCCTGGTCGTACGTGGCTAGGAGCGGTCACTGGAAGCAGGTCGAGGTCCTGCTAGGCGACCAGGCGACCCACGAGGGCGTCTTCGGCTTTGGCGCCCCTAACAACCAGCGGCCGCGCTATGCTGTCCAGCCAGACGCATCGTTCGCTATCGTAACGACGGTGGCTACCGAGATGGAGAGTGGGTGGACTCAAGTCGCACTGCTCGACCGTGGAGAGCGGTTCCCGATCGTGTTGGCCTCCAGTCGAATGGTCAATGGAATGGCCGTCGACACGGCGGTCGGCGGCCAGTCGTTGGCGCAACTGGTCGCCAGAGTCGCGGGTTTGATCGGCTTCGAGCTGCCGGCAGAGGGATTTGACGCGGCTGGCCATGCCGAGATGCAGCTGATGGCCTACTTCGTGGACAAGCACGTGTTCCTGTCCGACGAGACGATGGACGAGCAGGAGATTCGTCGACTGCTCCTGCAGCAAGTGGACAACGAGTTCGCCGAACTAGACCAAGACGACCCCCGGGCCCCGCTGAGCCTGCTCAAGAACGCCCAGCCGCGAGTTCGAGTCACACAAGCGGCCATTCTGTCCTCCACCGCGGTCTGCCGCCACTGCGTCCAGTTCTGCAACCGAGTCAACGCCAGCTTTGACCTGGCGCTGGCGCTAGAGTACCGAGGCGAAGGCGACCTGTCCAGCGCGTTCGTGAACCTGTCAGTCGAGTTCCTGGCCGGCCGATGCGGAGTGATGCACGAGGCGGAAGCACTGTGCCGGTCACTTCTCTCGCGGATCGAGGGCTTGCTAGGCAACCAGGTCATCGTCGTCCAACTGAGCCAGTACACGTCGGCGGCCCCGGAGGAGGTCAGCTCCATTGAGAGCGTCGCCGCGCGGTTCTACCTGTTGTTGGAGCGGTTCGGGGGCAAGCCGGTCGTCTGGCGGCTCGTGAGCACCCGCAACTTGGTCGAGGCACTGCGAGGCCTCCACACTGACCTCGACCGCGTCGACGGAGTCGTCAGCCACTTCGATGAGACCCAGTGGGGAGCTGCGGTGGCGGACGCGAGGCTACAAGTCGCTAGGAACGCCGATCGGCTTGCTCGGAGCGATGTGGCTACCCCAGAGGCGCAGGAGGAAGCGATTGCGCTGCTCGTCCACGAGCGCGCGAGGTTCAAGGCCTACTACACTACCGACGAGCGATCGCTGCTCAAGCGCTTGTTGTCCGACGCCGCCGAGCTGACCCAGGCCAGCGTCCCAGAGTCGGAGGACTGGTTCATCCCGAGGTCTGAGGTAGCCTTTAACGTGAACAGAGTCCTCGGCGAGGGGTCCTTTGCGACGGCGCATCGAGGCGTGTGGCGGAAGAAGGAGATCGTCGTCAAGCGATACAAGACCCAATCCGAGACCGACAAGCGGACGTTCCTACGTGAGGCGCGGCTGTGGTGGAAGGCTCGCCACCCCAACGTCGTGCAGATGCTGGGCGCCTGCCACGTCGGTGAGGACCTGCCGTTCATCGTCTGCGAGTATGTAGGAGGAGGGACGCTCAAGAGCTACATGTTCGAGCAGCGCGAGGCGGGACGGCTGGTGGCCTGGCGAACGATGCTGCAAGTGGCCAAGGCCGTGCACTACCTGCACGAACGCCAGGAGGCGATCATCCATAGTGATCTCAAGAGCGACAACGTCCTCATGACGGAGCACGGAGACGTCAAGCTCAGCGACTTTGGCCTGAGCTTCGAGGAGGCCGGGTCGAGAGCGCAGCCGGAGAGAGGCTGGGGCGCGCTGGCCTGGCGAGCGCCAGAGGTGGCGCTGGCCCAGAGCCACGAAGATGTCCGGTCCAAGGCGGCAGACGTCTATTCGCTCGGCAAGTGCGTCGTGTGGGCTGTCACGGGCACGCTGCCATGGGGCGATCTAGAGGGGTACGCTATCAAGCCTCACCTCGAGATGCAGACGGCCATGCCCAGGCCGGACGGGATGCAGGACGGCCAGTGGACGCTGGTCGAGAGAATGTGCGCGTACGACCCGAAGGCGAGGATGCCGCTGGCGAACGCCATCGACCAGATTGAGGCCTTCGCCAACGAGGAGAAGATCGCCGACAGGTCCAAGCCTACGAAGCCGGTCGATAAGGCGGACTCTGCGGACCATTGGGTCGCCTCGACCACCTCCATCGCAACGGACGAACGGTTCAACTGGTCATGAGCAAGTGGTGGTGGTGGGAGTGGATGCTGGTTGGAGCTGTCCACACATTGCGGCGGTATCAACACGGGCATCTAAGGCTCTTTTTGAATGGCAGCTCGAGCTCCTTGCTTGAATCATAGCTTTAGAGTACATGGCGAGCCGTTGTCACGCTCAGGCCGCCACGCTGACGGGCTCCCGCACTGTCTCGTCCGCTAGTGACCGCGCCTCGAACGTGCTGTACGTCGGCCGGCCGGTATACAGCGGCGCCTTGACGCTCTTCGCCACCTCCGCCTGCTTGTCCGTGGCCACGACGACCACAACCGGAGCTTCGTCGGTCTCAGACATGTCGGTGGCCTTGTCGACCGCCGGGTAGGCGATGCATAGCGCGACTTGGAAGCCGCTGAGCACCGCGCCGAGCGCGTTGGGGGCCATGACGAACAGGTCGCCGTCCAGGAAGGAGAGGATCGTCCACAGCAGACTGCAGCCGAGCGTGGCGGCGCAGAGCGTGAAGGGCAGCGAGGCCGACGACCTGGAGCGCAGCACCTTGCCCGTGGTCTGGAGCGGCGCGATGAAGAGCAGCACGTTGACCAGGACGCAGACCGGGCCTAGCGTTGCGACCACCGCGGCTGGCGACTGGTTCGTGAGGCCGTAAGCGCCTGCGACGGTGTATAGAGCGGCAATGGCTAGTGCTAGAGCTGTGTTGACGCAGACGCGGACGACGGCGGCGCGAGCGGGGCTCCAGCGGTAGAAGACGGCGATGAAGCAGCTGCAGGTCATGACGCCCAGCAGGTTGACGGCCAGCAGCGGGAAGTAGGCGCGCGTGAGCAGCGCGTAGACGACCCACATGAAGCAGTTGGAGAAGAGTGCGACGACCGGCAGCAGCGCCACCTCGCCCGTTGTCCGGGCCAAGTGGACGCGCTGGAAGTCCGGGAACGGAGACACCATGAGGGTGATCGAGGCCAGCGTCGCTGCAACGCGGAGCAGAGCGGGCGCGGGCATGGCAAGCGGTGGTTATGCGGTACGTGGTGTTGGTCCGGGGCCGGTGGGAGCGGTTGTGGAGCCTTGGGGGGCTTGGGAGCGGCGTGGAGGCGCATGCGCGAGTCGGTGGCTGTGCATGGCGGCGAATGACTTGGCGATTGTATGGCGCCACGACGCGACTCGGTGGCTGTCAACCAAGTCGGCAATCGGCGTTGAGTGAACGCCAGGATGCGATCTGATTGGTCGAAAAGATGATCGCTCTTAATTGAAACGCATAGCTGGCGAGCAAGGCCGCTGCTCTTGCAGCGTGTATCCGCTCTTTAACTGCGCGTTGGCGGTGCCGCTGGTGCCGTCATTCCGTCGTCTTTCTCTCGCCTGTTCAACCACGTCAGGCATCAGTCGACGTCTCCGTGAGAATCCCGTAGGAATCCCGTAGGAATCCGTAGGAATCCAGCCGCCATCCCGATCCAAGTTGCAGTCGCTTGCAGGATTCTTCCTCCATTGCGCCACACCTCCATGCCCGCAACCTTCATTCAGCTCGACTTCTGAGTAAACCGTTGCGGTCGGATGACGCCCACGCCTCCGCCTTCAAGCGCCTCGCTCTCACCGCCAAAAGACACGGGCGATGCGCCTCCTGCCCGTTCGTGTCGCACCTCGATCGCCAGCAGCTCCCGGCCAGCTCCCGGCCAGTCGATCGCCTCGATGTGGTGCTGCCTTGATGTGATGTTGCGTCCGTTCAGTGTCGAGTTGATGCTCCCGCGCACGCACGTGCAAGCTCCAGTCGCTCGGCCGCTCGGCATACTCAACGCAAGTGGCTTGGGCTCCCACACGCCGTTGATAGCGAGCCTCCACTCTCCCAAAGGGCCTCACACATCTGCGATCGCCCTCGACGACCGACCCGTCTACAGCACGAGCGGACGCGAAAGCGTCATTCGTTGCAGCGATCCTGTCAAAAGACGTGCCAAGCGTGGTCACGTGGCCGAAGCGGCGCGGGACGCGCTCAGCAAGGAGATGCGCCGTCAAGTACCAACCTTTGCGATGAGCCAGCTTCAGCCTTGCGACTCGCCTCGCCTCGCTTCGAGACAGACTCGGAGACCAGGAGGCGTGACATCCGTCCTTGCATACTGGAGCCGAGTCAACGCCGCGCCGATCTCTTGCTCCAAGTCGGCCAGCCCAAGGCCGCCATCCATCCATCCATCGCCCTGGCCGGTCGACTGCCGTGGTCGGCGCCTCGGCCGGCGCATTCCCCAACTCGCGCCGTCTCGTGCAGGTCCAGGTCGTCGTCCAGCTCCCAGTCCCTCCCATACGCAAACCACGCCAAGCAGCATGACGGCGGCGGACACTGCGCTCGCGGTCATCAACGTGGTGGCCACCATCGTCTCGGTCGGGCTGTACCTGTCACCTCTGGCCGACTTCGTCGGCATCTTCCGCCGCAAATCGACCGGCGAGGTGGCCATCCTGCCCGTCGTCGTGCTGTTCGCCAACTCGGTCATGTGGACGGCCTACGGCGCGCTGGACGGCTCCATCTTCCCAGTCTGCGTCGTCAACGCCTTCGGCGTGGTCACGACCGTCTGCTACTCGCTCGTCTTCTACTCGTTCGCGTCCAAGCCCCGCGTCCACGTGCGTCGGCTCTTCGCGGTCGCGATCCTGCTGCTGTGCGTCCCGATCCTCTACATCCTGCTGTCCGAGGCCGGCGCCATCTCCCAGCCGCAAGCAACAGTCGTCAGCGTCATGGGCTACGCCAGTGTGGCCGTCAACATCTGCATGTACGCGTCCCCGCTCGGCACCATGCGCAAGGTCGTGCGCACGCGGTCCGTGGCCTCGCTGCCCATCTGGATGAGCGTCGTCAGCCTCTCGAACGGACTGCTGTGGACCGCCTACGCCGTGCTAGAGGGCGACATGTTCATCCTCGTGCCCAACGCGACGGGCGTGCTGCTCACGACCGCGCAAGTCGCGCTCTACCTCGTCTACCGCAACGCCACGCCTGTTGCTGACGAAAGCCGACTGCCGGTCGTAGTGGACGACTCGATCGCGCAGCTCAAGAACTCGGTCGCATACCCGACAGGCTCGGCCGTCGTCTCCCCGCTAGTCATCGACACGGTCGACGTCGTGACGCCCACGACTGACTACGAGGCCCAGCGTGGGGCCAACCAGTAGACGATCTAGGACATTTACATACATGCAACAAGTCATCCACCCACACACACAGAAGCGAACCCAACGACTTCCAGTTGGAAGCACCACCACTCGCCGCTCGTCTCCTCTAGGCGACCGGCATACAAGGCGCAAGTGTAGCCGCCACTTTCGGCCGTGCGGCCAGTCGATTATGCAGATTCCACCTCTTGAACGTATTACGTCGCGTTCCACTTGGTCGCGGAGCATCTCCGTCCGTCGCTTCGTGTCCAGACCGCAGCCTACCGCGGTGCATAGTCTCCTCGTGCATGGGCTCACTTTTTAATCTGCCAGCTCCAGGTGACGCCAACCGCACCACCAGCAACCCAGCCTCACTCACAACCAAGCCAATACCCAAGCCAAGAATGGTCGGGTCCACGGCCATGACGGTGCTTCGAGCGCTGACGACCGTCACGTCCGTGGCGGTCGGCGCGAGCCCCGCGCCGAGCTACTACCGCATGTACAAGCGCCGGTCGACGGGCGACATGTCCATCCTGCCGGTCGTCGCGCTCTTCGGCAACTGCTACCTGTGGATGATCTACGGCTACCTCGTGGGCAACTTCGTGCCGCTCTTCGCCGTCTGCGCCTTCGGCGGGACGACGTCCATCGCCTTCATGGCCGTCTTCTACCTGCTCACGCCGGACCGAGCGTTCGTGCTCCGACTCTGGGCCATCACCGCGCTCTGCTCCGTCGTCCTGGCCGTCTACGCGGCGATAGGCGTCGCGGGAGTGACCAACCAGCCGAGGGACCAGGTGGAGCAGATCCTCGGCTACTTCGCCGTCGCGCTCAACCTGTGCCTCTACGCGTCGCCACTCGCCACTATGCGCCACGTTGTGGCGGTCAAGGACGCCGTGTCCATGCCGATCACCATGTCGATCGTCGGCGTCGTCAACGGCTGTCTGTGGGTCAGCGTCGCGGTCGGAGACGACGACATGTTCGTGCTAGTGCCCAACGCGGTCGGTGCTCTGCTTAGCGCCGTGCAGATCGCGCTCTACGTCGTCTACAAACCCGGCAAGTACGCGCAGCGAGGCAGTATGGTGGTCGACATTGGGCCGGACCCGCTGGCCACCAAGATCGCGATCGAGGAGGACGGAGCGAGGTCCCCGCGCTACGTCCAGGCGCCGACGACCCCGTGAGAGATGCCAGGGCACGTCGCGTCCATAGTGAAACCGCAGTCAATTGAGTTCATCAAGGTGATTCACGACCAAAAGAGTAGTTCAACTGACAAGTACATTTGAGAGCAGCTCGTCTATTAGCTGGCGGTGGCGGTGACGAGCAGCGGTCGACGCTCGTTGTCGCCGTCGACGTCGACGTGGATGGCGAGCACCTGGCCCTTGGACATGGTGTGGTAGTTGACCAGCGCCGTCTGCTTGTCCACCGACAGCGACCCACTGCTCTTCACCGGCGGGAACTTGAGGTAGAGCGCGACTTGCGCGGCGCTGAGCACGGCGCCGATGGCGTTGGGCGCGAAGACGAAGTAGTCGCCGTCCAGCAGCCCGAAGGCCAGCCAGAGCGCGCCGTTGAGCAGATTGACGGCGCAGAGCGAGATGGGCAGCGCCTCGGCGTTCTGCGTCGCCACGACCGTCTTCATGACGTCCAGAGGCGACGCGTAGACGGCGATGTTGACGGCCACGCACATGTACCCGAGGGCGGTGGCGACCTTGGCAATGTATTGGCTCGAGCCGTCGCCAGTGCCAACGATCACGTAGGTCGTCCAGCAGGTGACGAAGACTGTGGCGACCGCGATCATCTTGTTGAGCTTGGGCTTCTCGGCGCTCCAGCGGTAGAAGATGCCCATGAAGACGAGGCACGTGCAGCAGCCAAAGGCGCAGCAGGCGAA
>JAADXY010000452.1:0-22634 GCA_023338065.1 Phytopythium montanum
AGACAGTGCCGAGAAGCTCACGAGCTTCGAGCGCAACTGCCTCGGCACGGCCTTCACGACGCTCTTCAACGACTGCGACGACTTCTCGCACGTCGTGTACCGCAACCAGCGAGCCACGAGCGTCGAGGCCGTGCTGCTCACCGGGTTTCTATACTACGGCAAGAACGTGTACCAGGCGCCGGCGGTGATGCTGCTGCTCATGGCTCGCCTACTACCTCGTAGAGTCCTGCGGACGTTCAACGTGCTGCTCATCCGCTGGCACTTGGACGCCATGACGGGCACTGTGAGTGCGCCAGCGTCGTGTACGTGGTACACGGCGAGCGGCGAGAAGTACAAACTGTCGAGCGCCGTGCCAATCAAGTAGGGAAAGCGCAGCTAGGCAACCGACAGACGGACTAAGATTGCTGGCTCTTCTTCTTATCCACACGGCTCGACATGAAGCTGCAATGCGGCCGAGGGCGTCTCATTCTCCCTTCTCGCATCTCCTGCATCCTACTACGCGCCTCCGCTGGTCGAGCCACTTGCTCGAGGCACTTGCTCGAGGCACAAGCGGATGCCGCCGCCGCTGACGGCCGCCAGTCTATTGGCCAAGGCGCGCGGCAGCGTCTCACGCTGGCAGTGGGCGAGCGGCGCGCTCCTGGCTCCAATCGCGTCCTCCGCCGTGCGTCTCGCGTCTTGCCTTGCCTTGCCTTGCCATGACTATCCATGGCGTGTCGCTCACTTGTGGTGGGTGCCCTGGACGCGGGCGAAAGGTCCATGCGGCGGCGTGCGGCTGGGAGTTCTGGGTCGAGCTGCGCCAGCCACCGGCGTGCGACAGCCGCGGCTGGCCGGCGGCCATGCTGATTCTGCCGCAACTGGCGCTCCTGCTGCAGCTCGTGCTCCACTGCGCGCTGCTGCTCCGCTACCGCCGCTCCGCCCACGCCTTGGTACATCCGTTCACGTCCGCAGCAGGCGGCAGTCGACGGACGGCGGCGGACTGACGGACCGATCTCGTGCCAGGCGCTGCTGCTGACCGTCTGCCTCGCGCCGCTCACCGCCTTGGCCGTGTTCGTGTCGGGCTTCCGCCTCGCGCTCGGCCTCTGCTGCTGCTCGCCCCTGTTCTGGTGCGTCCGAGTCCGCCGCACCTCGTCGGCAAGCACCAGCGGCGGACTACCGCTGCTAACAAACCATCCGCCATTGACTGCTCGGCATGCGACGACCGCCGCCTGCAGCCCAGTCGCGTTCCCGAGCGGCGCGCGGCCGGAGACGGACGCCTGCAACCAGCTCTTTGGCAACTGGTGCGTGGCTCTCTCTCACTCTCTCTCTCGCCTGCTCATGCATGTCGCCCACTCGAAACGAGGCCAATGACCCCGTCTCTTGCCGTGGCCAGCCTGCTCGTGCTGGTTCGCAAGGCCGTGCACTTCTGCAGCACGACCGGCATGATCATCCCGATGGTGCGTCGCAGCTCTGCATGGAGGAGCGACTGGCGGTCCCGCGTCCAGTCATCGTCGCTCACGGATGTCCCGCTTGCGTCTGTGGGGATCTGTCGGTCGCCAACGCCCTCTGGTCGACTCGTGCCAGGCGTCCGGCATCTTGGCGGCGCTGTCCAACGCGTCGCAGCATCGAGCCGGCGCCGAGCTCACCCGGCGGTTCCTGGCCAAGACCATGCACTACGAGTAGAGCCAAATCCCCGCTTATGTCAGTGACCACGTCAATTCCCAACTCAAACAACCAATTTATACTGAATTAACCCTCCACAACTACTGAGCAACAAGTGCGTCCAACCAGTCAAAAACGCACATATCGACGGCCATGGCGACGGCGGAGACGCCGCCTCCTTCGGCCTCGGCCCCTGCTCCTAATGCGCTCGAGGCGCGCGTGTTCGTGGGCGGTCTGCCGGCAGACGCGACGGCTGCCGAGCTGCGCGACCGGTTCGCGCGCTTCGTGTCCGCGGACGGCGCGTGCTCTGCCTCTCTAGCGCTCGAGTTGGTGCCAAGTAAAGCGCCGTGGGCATCACCAGGTCAGCACCGCGGCGTGGCCTTCCTGGCACTCACGGGCGCCGGCGCAGGGGACGCGCGCGACCGGCTGGTCAAGACGTTCCACCGCACCAAGTGGCGCGGCTCCGTGCTGCGTGTGGAGCCCGCGCGGCCTCACTATCTCGGCCGGTTAGCGCTCGAGTGGCAGGCGCAGAAGGACCGGGGTGTCGACGCCAAGGCTGCGGCTAAAGCGTCGGTGACAGCAGCGGAAGCGAGTGACAAGCCGCTAAGAGTGGCGGCCAAGTTCGCTGGCAAGCGTCGGACGACGTTCGAAGAGGTGGAGCGGCGTGAACAAGTGCTGGAGCCGTTGGAGGACCAGGAGGAGGAGGAGGAGGAGGAGGGAAGTACGAGCCAGGACGAGTCGGAGGAAGAGGAAGAAGAGGAGAACGAGGGCGTTCGAGACGCGTCGTCGAGCCAGGAGGAGGTGGAGAGCGACGGAGAAGACGGGGAGGCGGTTGGCGAGGACGACGTGGAGCAGTTTGTGCGGCGGATGGAGGCCGAGGCGGCTGCTCTTCAAGCTCCTACCGCCAATGGAGAAGACGGCGAGGAAGCCGCGAGGGCGGAGGCGAATGCGCGGCGAGTGGCGGCGCTGGCGGCGAGGCAGCAGCTGCGGCAGCAGAAGGAGGAGCAGCAGCGCCAGTTGGTGGCGGCCGCTGTATCGACCGGCGTCAAGAGCAAGAGGATCACGTTCGACGATGACGGAGAGGCGCTGGCGCATGGAGACAACGAAGAGGAGCTGGAGGAGGGGACTGGAGACGCCGGTCGGCTCGTGACGGACTGGATGGACTCGGACTCGGACGGAGAAGGCGAAGGATTGGTCGCGGAGAAGGTCAAGGCGATGGATCCAGAGGACCGCGAGCGGCTGGCCTTGAGTTTGGTAGGCGACAAGTCGACGCTCGACTTTTTCACGGCCAAGGACAAGCAGCAGCAGGCAGTGGAGGGAGACAGCGAGGTGGCCAAGGCGTTCGCATTGCGGCCCGAGTTCCTGGGCGAGAGCGGCAAGCGGCTGTTCGAGATGCAGAAGCGGTTCGGCGGCGACCAGCGGTTCCGTCTGGACGCTCGGTTCATGGAAGACGACGAGTTCGCCGCCGGCCACGACGACATCCTAGACGATGTGGCCTCGGCTGAGGATGTAGGCGAGTTACAGACGTTCCTGGGTGAAGACGGACGTGACGACGCGGCCGCAAGGGAGTTGGCGTGGCAGGAGGAGCAGGACGCGGCGCTCGCGGTCATCGAGAAGCTGTTCCCGGACCTGGACGTGGCCAAGATCAAGCACCGCATGCGCGTGCAGGCGACCAAGGACCCGATCAAGGAGGCCTCGTGGATGGGCCGCATGAAGCGGTACGACCCTCGCGACGCCAGCTCCCGGCGCGAGTTCGAGCTGAGCAAGGAGAGTACTAGCGGTCGTCAGAGTCGGGAGGACGAGGACGTCGAGGAGGACGACGCCGCGAGGCGCAAGGCGGAGCGGGAGAGCAAGCCGGTGCTGGTAGGCGGCGACCGGTTCTTCGCGACCTCGAGCAGCCTCGGGAGTCTGTTCACGCGCGTGCGGAAGAACTCGGAGGACGGGATGGAGGGCGAAGCGGCGCTCGATGGCGTCTTCGGCTTCGGTAACAAGGCTGTAAGTGCTGAAGCAGACAGCGAAGCGGGAGGAGCGGCAGCGTTCAAGCTCAGCTCGCTGTTCGCCTTCCCGGTCGAGGACGAGAAGGAGATCGCGGCCTTAGGCGAGTCGCTGCTGGAGCAGGACGACGAGCCTGAGGGTGACGTTCACAAGGAGCCGTGGCACTTTGCCCAGGCGTTCCAGGACGGTGACGACGCTCCAGAGGCCGAGGACGACGTCGAGACGGACAGCGAGGGCGAGGACGAGGACGCCGTGAAGGAGAACTCGAAGCGTAGAGCCAAGAACAAGCGCAGTCTCGAGGACTTCCTCGCGTTCGGACGCACCTTCAGGCGTCCGGAAGGCGGTGGAGATGACGGGAAGACGTGGGCTGAGCGCAGGAAGAGGCTGACGCTCGACTTCAAGCGCAAGCGGCGCGACGCGCTCAAGACGAGGAAGAAGCAGCAGCAGCAGTTTGCCAAGCACAAGAAGCCGAGACGCACGTGATGATGATGGACTTGTAGGCCCGGTAACAAGTACGCTATGACATCTGCATGGCTGTCCAACGAACTCTGTAGTCGCTATTTATACCAAACCGTGACGGATCAATGCTCTAAAGCCAGCCAGATATAGCCAACGGCGACATTTGTGGCTCGCCAAAGTCCTGCAGTCTCCCTCTCCTGCCATCTCCATGGTCTCGACGGTCGTTCCCGGCCCTCCAA
The DNA here is from genome assembly GCA_023338065.1 of Phytopythium montanum. Taxonomy (NCBI): domain Eukaryota; phylum Oomycota; class Peronosporomycetes; order Pythiales; family Pythiaceae; genus Phytopythium; species Phytopythium montanum. The sequence goes on from JAADXY010000452.1 coordinate 4,332, forward strand.
CCTCAACTCTAAGCTCTCCACCCCTCCAGTCCCCGGTCATAGTTCGCGGTCGGCAATGGCGCTGGTGTCCCCGCGGTTCTCTCCGCCCGGCAGCAGTCGCGGCGTACTTGGCTGTACTATGGCGCATCGTGCTCGCTCCTCTACTGCTCCTGCTCTTCATGCTGCAGAGCGACTACGTGACGACGGCTACGGTGCTGATCGGGCCGGGCGACGCCTTCTTCGCCTTCAGCTTCATGGACGCCGTCATGGTCGGTGCCTGCAACAACTGTGACCTCGGCTGTCCTCGGGTCTTGGCCATCCTCGACGGGTTCAACCACCAGGCGCTAATTACTCGGCCAGCGTATCAGACGCTCTTCACCTCCACAGCAGAGCTCGTAGACCGCGGCCTCATGGACCAGGAACTCGACACTGACGCGCTCGAGCTAGCTACCGAGCTTGATGCCGGAGGAGACGAGTCGTACTGCCTCGCTGGCTGGTCGGAGTGGGGAGCGCCGATACTGACGGTCCACGGGACGGCACAGCAGATCCTCCGGGTCATTCAGACTCTCGAGCTCTCCGTCGAGGTCCGCCACCTGCTCGAGCTCGAACACGCAATAGCCGACACGTCTTCAGCTTGTTATGGCTCGAGATGGGACCTCCAGACGTTCCTACACGCCTACACGCTGGTCCGACCGCCTGTCTCGCGAAGTGCGGCCGAGACGGAGGAGATCCTGCCGGCCGCGACCATCAACGTGTTCCCGGAGATCACGACCTGTCGACCGCTGATCTCGGACGAACAAGTGGCCATTGCGGTCGATTCCAAGCTTGGACTAGCCACTGACGGCGTCGATCCCGCGTCCAGAGTGCCGGCCAAGCTACAGAGCTCTCCGTACTGGTTCACTAGCAGCTTGGAACTACCGTCCGTGGTCGTCTCTAGCGGCGAGGCGCGCGTGATCCAGTCGCACTTCCAAGCTTACTATGGCCGCTGCAGGTTACGGTCCGTCAACCCCTCTGGATTATTCGTCGACCAAGACTGCGTAGTAGACAACCACTGGGCGGAGTACGGCCTCATGCTGCTCAACGCGGACGACATCCCAGTGTGCGGCACAGACAACGTATGCGTCCACAACTACTACAACCCACTATGGGAGTACGTGACGAGCATCCTCTGGAACCAAACAACACCCTCAAGGTCGAGTCGGCGGTTCCTGATCTCCGCCAACGTCTTCCGCCTCAGATACGCCGACAAAGTGCGGCTGAGTGCGCTTCCGAGCGTCGTGGTGCTCCAACTACTGGCCATGGGGGCCGTGAGTCTGTACCAGACGATGGCGCACCGTCGGTCGGTGCTATTGACCCAGATCTGGGCCTACAAGTGCCAAACCGGCCACCAACAGCTCGTGTACCTGGCCCAAGTCGCCTACCACCTCTTCATGACGTCTAGTCGGTACTACCTGGGTCTGACAACCGGAACTCTGTCTTTAGAAGCGATCGGGAACCTCACGCTGTGCTTCTTCGTCTTCTCCTACACGCTCATCAACCTGCTGAGGTCGTGGACTGGCGATCAAGAACTCGACCGGTACTTCCGCCTAACGTGGGAGATCCTCCAGCTCGGGACGACGGGCGTCGTGGTCGCCTCACTGTACCACTTCCGACGGACTTCGCTTGATTTCATTATGCAGTACAACGGCGAGCTGCTGCGCAAGACCATGGCGAGAGGAGCCGAGCTGTGCGACTTGAGCGACTCGTGCATCGTCTTCTCCGTCAACTTGGTCGTCGCGCTCGCGGTTGTAGTCGCCGCGCTTGGACTTATCCCGTTCGTCGTCGCCTCGGTACTACGACGGTGTCTACACCTCAAGCGGTACAACCACAGCGACGAAGCCGATGACCTCGCTGTCACTACTGGGAGACGATGGAGCTCCGCCGTGCTTAACTACCCAGGCGTCGTACTGAACGGTCGGGTTGGCAGCAAACCTGCCAGACTTTGTCCTGCGCCACTACTACGAGCATCAAGTACCAAGACGACGACGACGACCTCGTCGATAGAGGGGGTACAACGTAACCTGACGGCGTTCGAGCGGCATTGCTTAGGCTCGCACTTCTCGGCGCTCTTCCACGACTGCGAGGACTTCGCATACGTAACCCGACGAGGTGTACGCTACTCTAGCGTTGAGGCTGTGCTGCTCAGTGGCTACCTGTTCCATGGCGGACACATCTACCTCGCCCCGGACTTGCTACTGCTCCTACTAGCTCGGGTACTACCGGACCGACTGCTGCGGTCGTTCAACTTCATACTGATACGCTGGCGGATCGACCCACACCAGCGGACTGTGGGGTATCCTATAGCCTGTACGTGGCTCGCGGCAGGGTCGGAAAGAGGCAGGAGCGCAAGCGTAGCGCCGATCCGGTGAAGATTGGGATATAAGTATCATTTTGTATGAATCGACCAGTTGGATGTTATTGATGCATCTTTACTAAATTCAAGATTATCTACGGTCGTAACCTCAATAGTGGCTGAGATGTAACTAAACAAAAAGAGAACTATGCGTCATGACCACTGACCGAGCCGTCCGAGCATCGTGTGGTAGTCAACGGGCCTTGACGAGCGAGAGTAGCGCTGCCGCTCGCATAATTTATCCAAGTCAGACGACAGGATCACCAGTTCCCGGCCATCATCTCCGCTTGGTGCCGTCAGTCTTGGCCGTTGGCTCTCGAACGTCACGAAGCGATGGCCGCGGGTCGATCGGTCCACTGGCAAGTACCTTGGCGAGTAGGCCAGTCCACTGGTAGTCCTCGGCTTCTCCCGGTCTTCTCGTAGCGAAGAGATGGCGCAGACTCGAGCTCGAGGACGAGTGTTGGCGTCTGTAGGTGACAGTATCAGAGCTTGTGGAGGGTCCTGCGCGACGAGGAAGAGCCCCGAAGCTTGGTCAAAACGCGCGCCGTCCCGATCGGTCGCTACAGAGAACGGAGCGCGCCGGCTTTGGCTCCTGTTGGCCATAGTCACTGGTTCGTCCTCGGTACTTTGCGGACGCGGGAGTTCCTTCAGCACGTCGTCACAGAAGCGCAGCACGGCCTTGAGCCGCTTGGAGCGGACGCGGACGCTGTCTCGACCTGTTTGTCGCTCCATGTCATGCGCTGGGAGTGGTTTCAGCGCCTGAATCACTGACTGAGCGTCGGTTGAAGGCGTTGGCTTGGCGTTCTTCCTCCTGTCACTCTCCTGGAGCAGCCGCCTCGCCCTCGCGCGCTTCCATTGAGCTGTGACGCAGGCTTTACCGACTCCTCCAGGCTTGTTCTTGCTGTCCATCGAGTCAATCGGCGGATTTGCAGCCTCCAACGCCGGCTTCCAGGCTCGGAACTGGCGTCGGAGCTTCGCCTGCGCTGCTTTCTTGTCCCTGCCAGTACCGACGGTGAAGGCGACGTGGCCAACGTCGACGCGGCGCTCGACCAGCCGCCGGCTCACACTGTGGAAGCCGACTCGGCGCCACTGATGTCGAGCCGCCAGCACCACTCGAACACGCTGCTTCTGCTCGAATGTGCGGTAGTTAGGCGTCACTCGCGCTCGGTACATCCCCGCCGCCTTAGTACCCGGCTCTAGCGTCGTAGTGTAGGCACCGATGGTGAGTGGGGGTGAAGCGGCTTCGTCGTGAACGCGTTGGCGACATGAGCAAGGCTGGCAGCGGCAGCTGCATGTGCTGGCACGGAAGGAAGCGGACGTGGCCCGCGGCTTGACGCTCGCCGTCGCCGCCTCCACCGCGTACGCTCCAGGTCCTACAGCCGACTGTCAGTCTCCATAAACCGTCGCTATCTAAGGCTGAACGCTCTCACCCGGCATCACTACGCCGCGGACGCGTCGAGGAGCTGGTATGGCGGGTCTAGAGCTGCTAACCCGCCGGCCGAAGCTGACGGCTGCAGCAGACCGGTGCTCGCCCATGTCGTCTCCGCCATCAAGGCTCTTCAGCAGCGCGTCGACGTCGTCCAGCACCTTCCTGGCCTCCCTCCGCTGCTGTCTAGCCGCCACCGCCATTGGCCTCCCTCCCTCCATCCTATCACGCTCCTTCCTCCCTCTAACCGACCGCTATTTCCATCCCCAAGAGACTCCATCAGTGTAGTGTGCCTTGTGTATCGATCTCTCTTATGTTGTCTCCTTTCGACGTGTTCATGGACTTAGACAGCATAAGCCGACAGCGTCTCGACTCCTCCGCAACATCCGGCCGACTCGATCTGTAGGTGCCTCCGCATCTGCCGAATGGCTCGCCCGGGCTCCTGCCACGCCGCCGTGCGGTCCTCCCGGGCGCTCCCGGGGATGTCAAAGCGTTCACGAACAACACTGCGCGTCCTGGCGAGTCGCAGGATGAACTGCGCGGCCTGGACGAGGCCTAGAAGCGCCATAACCACCGGGAGAACGAGGAAGACGGCCGACGGAGGGGAGCCGTCCACGCGCCAGGTGTACAAGTCGACGGCTGCGAGGAGCACAGCGGCGGTCAGCGACACGAAGGAGGCGCCCTTGGTGCTCAAGTGGAAGCAGAGCGCGCGGCTGAAGGAGGAGATGCCGACGCGCGCCTCGACTTGAGATAGAGGGAAGCACGGGCACCAGACGTCGCGCGACCAGAGAGAAGACGACCAGGACTCGTCCTCGGGCGCGAGGGGGTGCGACCACGCGCCCAGTTGGATGCCGTTCGGGTCCACGGACGCGCCCGTCGCCGTCGCCGTCGCTGTCGCCGCCGCCGCCTTGAGCTTCGCCTCCGTCATGTCGGACTCGGAGGTTGGACGGGTGCCGACTGATTTCTGACTGCCTGAAAAGTGAAGAAGGCTCGAAATACCGGTAAGTACTGATAAGTGAGTGAAGTTAAGTATGGGTTACGCTGGTTACACAACTCCACGAATTTAACAGGAGGTTCACGAGACAAGTGTAAAGCACAAAGAGCCAAGAGTGTATTTCTCATTGAGGGCCGCTTGAAAGCAGACCCGAGACTGACGCTGCGGCTGCGAGAAGCGCATCAAGACAAATAGTGTGAGCCGTGGAGGTCGCGAAGCCAGCGCTTTGCCAGCTCAAATCCCAAAATCTCGGCGCTGGGGACACGACCGCCAAGCGAGCGCGCTGCCGTGACAACCTGACACTTAGAAGCGGAGGTGGCGCGACTGCTGCTGCTGCTGCTGCTGGTTCGAGTCGTCCGAGGTCGGCGTCTCGGTGGCGGTGTCCTTGCCAGTGTTGCCGGTCGAGTCGCTGCCCTCCGGGCAAGGCGTCGAGGCAGAGTTGTCGTCACCGCCGCCGTTCTGGCCGTTGTTGCCGCCGCCGTTGTTGCCGGTCGAGTCGCTGCCCTCCGGGCAAGGCGTCGAGGCAGAGTCGTCGCTGTCGTCGCCGCCGTTCTGGCCGTTGTTGCCACCGCCGTTGTTGCCGGTCGAGTCGCTGCCCTCCGGGCAAGGCGTCGAGGCAGAGTCGTCACTGTCCTCGCTGTCCGATCCCTCAGGAGTCTCAGTAGCCGGGACATCCGTCACAGTCGAGGGGGTGCCCTCCGGCGTGGCTGTAGGAGTCTGGGTCTCCACGTCACCCGTAGAGGTAGAGGCAGGGGTCTCCGTCGGGGCCGACGTCTCCGTAGCCTCCGGGGTAGTTGTCGGCAGTTCCTGTTGGGTCTCGTCGCCGCCGCTCGGGGTAGACGTAGGGGTCTCAGTCTCAACATCGCCAGTCGTCGTCGCCGGGGTGGCCGTGGGGGCTTCCGTCTCCGTCGTTGTGGTGGCAGTCGGGGTGCTCGTGGGAGCAACAGTTTCCTCATCGCCAGTGGTGGTGGTAGCCGGGGTGGCCGTCGGGGCCTCCGTCTCACCGTCACCGCCCGTCGTCGTCGCCGGGGTGGCCGTAGGAGCCTCCGTCTGCTGCTCCTGCTCGGTGGAGTCATCGCCGGCTGGGGTAGACGTAGGAGCCACCGTCTCATCGTCGCCAGCGGTGGTGGTCGCCGGGGTGGAAGTGGGAGCCTCGGTCTCATCCTCGCCAGTGCTCGTGGCAGCAGGGGTAGCCGTGGGGGACACCGTCTCGCCGTCACCGCCCGTGGTCGTAGCCGGGGTGGCCGTGGGGGCCTCCGTCTCGTCCTCGCCAGTAGTGGTAGCAGCCGGAGTGGACGTCGGGGCGTCCGTCTGCTGCTCCTGCTGAGTCGAGTCGTCAACGTCCGAGCTGTCCGAGTCGTCCGAGTAGTCGTCGTCCGATCCACTGGCATCGTCCGAGTCAGCCGGGGTAGTGGCGGCCGGGGTAGTGGCAGGGGCCTCCGTCTCCGAGTCACCCGTAGTGGCAGCCGGGGTAGTGGCAGGGGCCTCCGTCTCCGAGTCACCCGTAGTGGCAGCAGGAGTGGCAGTAGGGGCCTCCGTCTCCGAGTCACCCGTAGTGGCAGCAGGAGTGGCAGCAGGGGCCTCCGTCTCCGAGCCGCCCGTAGTGGCAGCCGGGGTCGAGGCAGGAGCCTCCGTCTCCGAACCACCAGTGGTAGCAGCCGGGGTCGTCGCAGGCGATGCAGTGGTCGTCGCAGGAACCTCCTGCGTCACGTCACCGTCAGTGGTCGTGGGAGCAGGCGTCGTGTACGTGTAAGGGAGAGTAGGGCACGGCGTGTCCTCCTCAGCTTGGTCACCACCCGTCGACGTCGGAGCCGGGGTAGTGTACGTGTACGGAAGAGTCGGGCAAGGAGTGTCCTCCTCGGCCTCGTCACCGCCGGTGGACGTAGGAGCAGGGGTCGTGTACGTGTACGGAAGCGTCGGGCACGGCGTGTCCTCCTCAGCCTCGTCACCACCCGTCGCCGGAGCCGTAGTCACGGTGGTCGTCGCAGCCGGGGTAGAGGCCGGAGTGGTAGAGTCGTCCGTGCCTGTGGTAGCAGCGGGAGTGGCAGCCGGGGCTGCCGTCGTGGCGGCAGGGGTCTCCGCTCCAGAGTCGCCCGTCGTGGCGGCAGGTGTAGCGGCCGGGGCTGCCGTCGTGGCGGCAGGGGTCTCCGCTCCAGAGTCACCCGTCGTCGTGGCGGCAGGCGTAGCTGCAGGAGCAGCCGTCGTCGTGGCAGGGATCTCCTGCGTCGCGTCACCGCCCGCAGCCGTAGGAGCTGGGGTGGTGTACGAGTACGGAAGCGTAGGGCACGGAGTGTCCTCCTCCTCCTCATCGCCGCCAGTCGTAGTGGGGGCCGGGGTCGTGTACGAGTACGGGAGAGTAGGGCACGGCGTGTCCTCCTCCTCGTCGTCGCCACCGGCCGTCGTGGGTGCCGGCGTCGTGTACGTGTACGGAAGAGTCGGGCAAGGAGTGTCCTCCTCAGCCTCGTCACCGCCCGTTGAAGTCGGGGCAGGCGTCGTGTACGTGTACGGAAGCGTCGGGCACGGCGTGTCCTCGTCCGCCTCGTCGCCGCCAGTGCTCGTCGGCGCAGGGGTAGGCGCGTCCGTGTCGTCCTCTTCCGTCGGAGTGACCGTCGCAGGCGTGTCGTCGTCGCTGCTGTCGTCCGTCGTGGTCACAGCAGGCGTCGACGTCGGCGCATCCGTCTCGTCCTCAGGGGTGACGGTAGCGGGCGTGTCGTCGTCCTCGCTGTCGTCCGTGGACGTCGTGGCAGCCGGCGTGGCCGTGGGGGCCTCCGTCTCTCCGTCACCGCTCACGGTGGTTGCGGGCGTGGCCGTCGGGGCCTCCGTCGCGTACTCATCCGTCGTCGTTGCGGCAGGCGTCGCCGTCGGGGCCTCCGTCGTGGCAACAGGCGCTTCCGTGGCGACAGGCACCTCCGTGGGGGCCTCCGTCACAACCGGGGCCTCCGTGGGGGCCTCGGTGACAACTGGAGCCGTCGTCGTCGCGACCGGAGCCTCCGTGACCGCCGGCGCGGCCGTGGTGGCGACCGGCGCGTAGGTGATGCCGCCGCCCTGTCCGGCGAGGACGACCTGCATGGCGAGGGCCGCGAGCACGATGGCGCGGTAGATCTTCATGCTTGCTGGTAGTCGGGGGAGGAGGGGACGATGCGTCGGTGGGGACAGAGAAGACAGGGGCAGACGCACAGAGACGACAGATCACGCGGCGCTTCGACTAGTACACGCGCTGGGGATTTTCCGCTCGGAACGAGACGTCCAAAGAGGAAAATTGGGGAATGGCCGTCGTCGTTGTCGGTGCTGGCCGTGCCCGGGCGAGAAAGTGCGGCGACGGACGACACTCAAGGGAAAGGAGCGGGGAGGGAGCGGGAGGGGCGACGCGCGACGCGGCGACTGCCCGCTACGGTTCGTCCCCGATCCCGAGCCAGAGCGGGTGTTCCCAGCCATTGGACGACGCCCAGCCAAGCTTTTACGCGGCCATCTGGTGCGCGCGTGCCCCCTCTTCCGCCCTGACGGCATACAACGCGCGAGATGAGTAGGCAGAGACGGGGCGGCCGAGTGTTGACAGGCCCCGCTGACTCTCTGCCGGTGCGCGAGCACAGCAACTGTTTCCCCCACATCCTCGAGAGGCACCTGTCCGCATGAATGAGCCAGCTCGCGAGCGCGTGGGCTTGCGACGCTCGCTTGGAGAGCAAGCTGCACGCACGCCAACTCACAAGGATATCTTCGTGATGCCGTGGCTTCCAAACCAGTTCGGCGGCGAAACCGCGAGTTCAGTTTCGGTCGCGCGCAGGCTGCAGGTTGCGTCTGGTTTGCGGACGAACAACCGAACGACGGCCGGATAAAACGGCGAGAAGGCAGCCATCAGAGTGGGACTCGAGCCAGCACGTTCACTTGCGCGGACAAAGCCATACAAATATCAAGTACGAACCGGATGTTCATGCACCCAGCAGCGAAAACAGCTGGCGAAACGAACTTGAAAATGCGTTTGACCTAGGTTGAGTATGCCCCCGACGATTCAGCGCAGCGAGTCGGTTCGCAGCAGATTTGCTTCAATTTGTTGTGCGTGCCGCCAGAAAGTGTCGAAATGCTTGATAAACCTCTGCGTTGTTGCTCATGACCAGGAAGCATGAAGCTGCCGTAGCGGCGCGGCGCCACCACCACATCCTAGCTCGAAGACTCTTCGTTGTTGCCTGATCCCTGTATGGTGATGACTCTCTGACCTTTTGCCGATTTCTGCTGTGACAGCCAGCGCATAACGCGCTTTTGACGCACGCAACTTACCAGCCGCTCCAGCCCCCGGATTTCCCAGCAGCAGCTGGCAAACGGCGACTTCTCGCGTGGGTACAGTTGTAAACAAACCTTCGTCGGCCATTTCTTCGAAATGAAAATGCTGAAACCAAGCCAGCCAAGCCAACCAAGCCAACCGTACGTTGCTGCCCAAATCCCAGCTGGCATCGACGCCAAATAATGCATTTGCAAAATGACCACTAAAAGCGCGCGAGCTTGTCGCACGTGCGCGCCTGTTGTTCCCGCCAAAATGCGCCAGCCCACCACGCCCATGAGGCGCATGCCGTGCCTCCATGATGCAGCCTCGCTCCATTACGTTGGTGCACTCGCTAGCTCGACCGGCATACAATATCTGGCTGCTCGCATGCCGATCGTCCTCTGGTCCTCGCGCCGGTGCATAGCCTCGCGCGGCAGTCACCTTGAAGTGCGATCGATCGTCTGGATTCTCCCAGCGCTGTCCGCGTATGTGCGTGGGGCGGACGGACGTCGCCACGCCCGCGAACAGTCCGAGTGTTCGTCGTTGCTGGTCGTCCGTCGTCCGTCCGTCGGTGCGAGGGCGATGCGCAGTGCGTCTGCTGCAATCCGCGGCGGAGGATCCGGCCCGATCACCAACATGCAGTGGCACCTCGCTTTCGTTTGTTAATCCGTTGCTGCTGCTGCTCCTCCTCCTCCTCGTCTCTCCTCCTTCGAGACGTCTTCTCAGTGTTGGCGGTCCGCATGGCCGCTTCGATCCACGTCGTCCTTGTCCTCGTCATGACTGGCGGCAACCACTTCCTGCTGCTCCACAATGTCCATCCCGCCGAACATCTCGACTGCACTGTAGTCTATTGATAATAAAGCATCGCTTTCATCGAACTCGCTCGCCTAGACGTGTCCCGACATGACGAACTCGTGGTCCACGACCACAGTCGGCTGCGTCTGCTGCGCTTGACGACGACCGCAGCGCGGCAGCGGCTGCGCTTCACACCGCAGCTGCCGCCCCATTTGACGGACAACACTCGCAGGGCGGAGGAAGGCCGCGCGGAGGTCGCCAGCGTACGACCCAGGGATCGACAGCCGCGCGCGAACTCTGAAGCGGAGGACGGCCAAGTTCCGCGTCAAGCAGTAGACTTGCAAGCCCAGGAAGGCCAGCAGCACTAGCAGCCACATGCCCGCCAGCGCGTGGTCGGATCCGTAAAGCGCTCGATCACGCAGCGCGGTGGCGACGCAGCCGGCCATGGCGACCGCCACGACCTGAGCCAGTAAGTACGAGGCGCTCGCGAGCCAGAAGCTGGTGACGAGACCCATGCGGAGCTCGATCTGGGGCACAGCGACGCATGGAAGCAGCCACGCGAGCCAGTCGTAGCGCGAGCGGTAGTCCCAGTCCGAGAGCGACGATCCCCAGGCGAAGAGCTGGACGCCAGTGATGACGTCACTGTTGTCGAAGTCGTCGGTGTAGTCGCTGGCGGATAGTGGAGACGCGGTTGTCATGGAGGTGATGTCGCTGGCCTTGGTGGCCGGCGTTGATACTTGGAGGTAGTAAGTGCTTGGAGCGTCAGGAGTGGATGATACCGCCGTGAGTGTGGTGGCTTTAGGGGCGGCGGGAGGAGGCGTCGACGGTGTAGGGGCAGACGACATGGTGGGCGGAGCGGACGAGTAGGAGGAGAAGCTAGTGCTGTCTGTCCGATTGAGATGTGAGTGGCGGATGAGGAGGTGTGGGGAGCCAAGAGAGGCCGAAAGCAAGGTATTCTCGGCATCGCAGGGGTATTCTCGCGTCGAACGAACGCGATGGGATTGTTCACATGGAGGAGTTCCAGCGTTGCAGCTCGGCTCTTGGCTCCAGTGATTGCCTATCAATAGCAACGACTTGCTTGGGCCAGCCAAGTCGAATTTCGAGGTCGGCTTCAACCTCCGGACCACTTCAACTTGAAATGTGGACCACATGGATTACCCCGTGCGAGTGACCATCGAACGACACTCATGTTGAAGTGGGTTCGTGATCTTGAGAGGGTGTCAATGACCAATGACCAATGGACCATTGACAATGGTGCTTCCTCCAACGAAGAAGGCCAGGGACTCGCTCTCCACTGCTCCCAAGGGCAAGGTGTCCCCGTCGTGACCGATGATTTCACTGGTCGGCCATCGTTGAGGGTTGCTTGCCGCGCGCGCAACTGGGAGGGAACGCGCCGCTGCTGGAGCTCCTTCATCGCTTGGCCAATGGCATCGCGCGGCTGCTGATGGAGTGACCGCATACGCCGCTCCCGTGGCTTGTCGACCCCCTTCGACGTTATGTAGTCGTCGTTGCCGAGCACGAGAGTACTTGTCTGGTTCATTTCTGACGCGATCGAGATGCACAAGGCGCGTCCTAGTTGCTTTGAAGTATCCAACTTGCGCTCAAGGACGCCAATGTGGTCTTGACCCTTCCTGACACCACCGCTTGACTAGAGAAACAAGAGCATTGCCGGCATTCCCCAGCTCCAGCACCTTAGGATCCATGTCACGTGGACACACACCATGGGCTCATCGTCTATCGCCACCTCTCCGCTATCGCCTTCAGTCGTCCCAGTCCGACTCCTCCCCGCTCTCTGACTCGTCCCACTCAATGTCTCCGAGCGATTCGCCATCCGCTGTAGCCGTCGTCACCGCCTTGACTCCTCCAGCCCTCGGCTTCCCCGACTCCTCCTTCAGTCTGGAGCAGTGACTACACAAGCCAGTGCTTGCATCCACAAGCTGATACCCCCAGCCACCGCAACCTGAGCACCTCACCCGCATCCGCGCGGACGCCACGATAAACTCGAGCTTCAACCGGTTGCAGTGCGCGCAGAACCCGTTCTTCTCGACCAGCGCGACTCCAACACCATGACAACCCTCACACCGGTCAAGTGTCGGCGCTGCTACTGCATACCGCGGGTCGCCGTTGTACGGGATCACAGCCGCTTCCATCCCATTGCCAAGCTGCGTCTGCGGTGCTACTGCCATCATTGGCGGAGCGAAAGCAGCTTGAGGCGGGTAACCGAGAAGACCAGGAGGTACTGCCGGGTATGGAGCGTAACCCGGGTACGGCGGAGGCATGTACGGGTAGTAGTAGCCGTACGGGGGAAGCGGTGGCGGTGGTGGCATCATGTACGGGTAAGGATGGCAGTGCGGACACATCCCAGAGCCTGGAGCTTGGTGGTGATGGTGGTGCTCGTGGCTGTGCTGGGATTCGGTAGATGACGGCGCTTGAGTGTGTCCACTAGAGTCCGTCGGAGCTCCACTAATAGACTCGCTTATAGTATGGGCGGTAGTCTCCTCCAGCCGTTGAGCAGTCTCAAGCTTGGTAAGCCGACGCTTCTCCCGTCGCTCGCGCTTCTCTCGAGCTCGAGTCTCCTCTTCATCTTCTTCTTGAGTGACTGGAAGGCCAGAACTGGTAGTTCCGGCCTGTGGATTGGCATCGTGGCGGTCTTCGTCGCGGTTCTTCGACTTGGACTTCTTGGCCCGAACCTTGTTACCTTCGATGTGATGATCGCTCTGCTCGGCTTCAACAGCAGGCGACGATACCTCTTCGACTGCCGCCGATTGTGGGATCGACCGAGTACTGCTGGCTTGCCGACGCTTGGACTTGCCACGGTCTTCAGCTTCAACTGGACCATCCAGTGAAGGCTCGGCAGTAGTCTTCATCGCCTTGGAGCTGCTCTTGTCGTCCCGATGTCGGTGCTTCTTGGGGTCCGAGTGGTGTTTGCTCTCACCATCTCGTTCGACTACTCCGTTGCTCACGGCAGGAGCTACCGCAGCAGATTCCTTGTCGTCGATGACAGCTTGAACGTCGTTCACCTCCTTGCGACTTCCCTGCTTGGACCGCTTGGTTGGTTCCTTCTCACCCGTGTCCTCAACCCGCTTCGACTCTTGTTCTGCTGCTTCCGCTCGCCGTTTCTGCTCCTCCTGAGCCTCCTTCTCCTGTCGTTCCTGCTGCCTCCGCTCCTTCTCCGCCCTCCGCTCCTCCTTGCGCCTCTTCTCCTGCTCCTCCTGCTCTCGTCTCTCCTCCTCACGTCGTCGCTCCTTCTCCGCCTGCGCCTCCTCTCGCTGCTTGACCTCAGCCTCGTCCAGCATCTGCTTGCGCTTCCGCTCCTCCTCCGCCGCCTCCTGCTCCTTCCATTGCTGCTGCTTCTTGCTCGGCGAGCCACCACCGACCACCAGCTCCTTCTTCTTCATGTTGCTCGCAAACTCGGCCAGGAAATCGTCCTGCGCCACCGACTGCCGCTTCTGAAGCACCGCTTCCTGCCGTTTACGCCGTAAGAACCGCAGCCGCTCCGCCGCCGACATACCCGCCGTCTCGGCCTCGTACTGCTCCTCCAGACTCGGTTCTCTTGTTGATACAGCCGCCTCACTATGGCTCTCAGCTTCCCGGTCGATCTTCAGCATTGGCGGCGGTCCAGCCATCATCATGGGCGTCTTGATAGCGTTCAGCCGGCCTGCTAGCGACGCCTGCAGCTTGTGGAAGGCGTCGCGCTTCTCTCCTCCATCTTCTTCCTTGTTCCCGGTATTGCCTCGACTCTTAGCTGAGCCTGAGCGTCGACGCTCGCTCTTCCGCTGTGTATCAGGCTGCTTCTGCTCCGCTTGTACGTCATGTAGAGCAGCAGGCGCTGCGTCCTCGTCCAGTATAGTAACTGGGGCGATGTGGCGACTCGACGGAGGCCGCTTCTTCTTCTTCTTGTCGCTTGTATCGGCCCCGCCAGCGCTGCGGAGCGCCTTGGGCGGCTTCCAGCGACTCTCCTTGGTGATCTACGCGGTCCAAGACGTGCAGTGTGAGTCGTAGAGCGAGAGAAAGCAGCAGGAATCCGTCGAGACGTACCGAGTTGTAGTAGTAAGGACGACCGTCTGGGGACGTGTACGTGAGCCACGCAGCTGCGTCGCCGCCCGCGCGCGCAGGGGCCAGAGATGAGGATGAGGCGGACGCGTTACGCGCCTTGGCAGACCGCCGCTTGCCTTCCGGCATCCCCTACGAGCGTCGAGAAAGCTGAAGGAGCAGGCGGATCGGTCGTCAAGGTGGCCGCTTCCTCGTTCCTCAACTTCTCGTTTGACACCCGATAACCGTAACCGTAACGTAACAGGGTTACTTGACGAACCCTTTTGTGAACGAGGGTACGCAACGAGCGGCAGAGGATCTGGTTCCTTCCAGCATTCGATACATTGCATTATTTAATTAATTAAACTGTGTTCTACATGTTTAAATATATCCTGACAATATATATGTGAGTCAAGTTGATGTAATATGAGGAGATCGGACCGCTGGCTTTCGCCCTGCAGCAGCATTCTTGGACGCCACTTTGGCCAGCATGATGCTGCCGCTCCTCAGCAAGATCTGCGTGTTCGGCGCGGGCCACTGCTTCTACACGCAGTCGGCGGCGGCGGGCGCGGCGTACTGCTACGCGGCGGTGCTGGCGTACACGCTGTCGGTGAGCATCCGTCGGTCGCGGCTGGGCGAGCACGGGCACGCGACGCATTTGATCCCGGTCAAGCGCATGCGGTGGTTCCCGACGTTCCTGAGCTTCGCGTACTTCACGCGCATCGTGTGGCTCGTGCTGAGCAACATGCACATGTTCCAGTGGGTCGAGGGCGCGCAGCCGCCGTACAAGTACGCGCACATGGTCATCGACGCGCCCATCCTGCCCACGGACATCGACATGTACGTGCTGGGCGTCTCGTCCTTCGGCAAGCTCGCCACGCTGCTCTATTTCTCGGCCTTCACGCTGCTGCTGCGCTTCTGGGAGGACGTGCTGCGCCAGGCGCGCCGCGCCGAGCAGCCGCTGGCCCGCGTAGCCGCCAACCAGTCGGTCATCGCAGAGTACACGCGCGAGGACCACCACGCCGTGCGCTCGCGCAAGCTCTTCCTGGTGGCCAACGTGTGGATCTACCTGCTCGAGTTCGCGCTGCTCGTGGTCAAGACGCTCTTCCCGGGGCTCTCGTCCGTCGTCTTCGAGCTCGACTACGCCGTCGTCGCGCTCTTCTTCTTCGCGCTCGCCGTCATGCTCGCTCGCTGCGCCGCCCAGCTGCGCCATGTACTGCGCAAGATCGAGTTCTCGGCGCTCGCCATGGGCATCGCGCGCCGCGTGTCGCTCATCGGAGCCATCGTCTCGCTGCTCTTCCTCTACCGCAGCGTGCTCTCGCTGCTCACCATGCCCGCCATCGACGTCTTCGACCCGCACCAGGCCAACCCGTGGCTCTTCTACGCGCTGCCAGAGCTCGTGCCCGGCTGCCTCGTCATCGCCATGATGAACGTCAAGCGGCAGGTGAGGAGCAAGGCGCCAGCCACCGCCGCGGACGAGTACACGCCGCTGCTGCGCGCCGCCAGCGCAGACGACGACGCCCCGCGCTTCCGAGGCCTCGAGCTGTCCATCTAGCCGGACTACACATCCTCTTGTACTTTAGACTATTTGATAGCGTCAAACAGCGTTCGACTTGCTCACCCCGGGCTTTGGATTGCACTTTGGGTTCATCAGCGCATGACATGCTGGCCTCTACCAATCCGGCACGATCCTCCCAATCGACTGCTTGAATGAGTCATCCATGTTTAAATTACTAATGGATCACTATCTAAATATAGAGGTCAACTAGGTAGTAATTGTTCAGAAATGTTAAGAGTTTATCCGTTCATTGTAATATGAAGGTTCTCAAATGCCTCGCATTTTCGGCGCCGCACGCTTCGTTTGAGCGACTCGCCACCTCCCCACATTCGATCCGCCGTCATGTCGGACAAGAAGTCGCCCAAGGCGGAGGCCACCGCCGTTTCCTCCTCCGCCTCATGGTCGACCGCTGCGTGGCTCACGGTGGTGGCGGCCGCCTTCTTCGCCGGGCTACTCGCTAGCGGCGGCGCTGGCGACGTCAACTCCTTCTCCTCGCGGCTCCACGCGCTGTCGACGCGCGCGCTCCAGGCGTTTGCGGACGCGCCTCCACCCGCCGAGAGCGTCGACTGCTCGGACGCGCGGCAGTATCTGACGGACGTCATGCCCGTCAAGGGCTTCCACGTGCTCTGCGTCGCCTCCACGCCCTCCGACACGTAAGTCTCTGCATCCTATAGGAAGGTTACACTGCACGTAACCATACTGCTATTGTACCGCCGACAGACTCCTGGTGACGGCGTTCAAGGACGGCATGGCCGGCGAAAACGCGACCGTCGAGGTGGCGGAGGACGCCGCGTCGTTCCAATTGGCGGTCGAGCACGGACTTCTAGGCATGCGGTCGCCGGCTGAGGAAGAGGACAGGGACTCACTCGCGGCCAAGTACAAGCAGCCACCGGCGTACTTCACGCCCGACGGCCAGCGACTCGACGGCTTCCGGTACTTGCGCAACCGCGTCGTGTTCCTGTTTGAGGGCGGGCAGTTCATCTGGCCAGGCATCCGCGTCGGCCACAAGAGTGCGTCTTGACTGCGGTCCAGTATGGGATGGAAGCTCACTGACTGACTGACTGACTTGGTGTCGACAGCGGTTGTCCACAACGTGGCGGGACATGGAGACCTGGTGCTCGAGACGCTGAGCATGACGCCGCTCGTCTTCGGCGTCGACGAGTTCCTTCGCGATGACGAGATCGACGTGGTGCTCGAGCTGTCGCTGCCGCACTTGGCTCCATCGGGCGTGACGCTGCTGGACGGACACGAGAAGCGGCCGGCGACTGACTGGCGCACGAGCACGACGTACTTCCTGCCGTCGTCCGCGCATCAGCTAGTCGGCGAGATCGACCGACGCACAGCCGACTTGACCAAAGTGCCCATAAGCCACCAGGAAGATGTCCAAGTGCTGCGGTACGAGGAGACGCAGAAGTACGACCAGCACCTGGACTACTTCTCGGCGGACCGGTATGTCAACTCGCCGGGTGTGCTCAAGAGCATCGAGCACGGGTACAAGAACCGCATGATCACCGTCTTCTGGTACATGTCGGACGTGGCCAAGGGCGGCCACACCAACTTCCCGCGCGCCGGCGGGCTGCCGCCGCCCAAGACCAACGTCGGCTGCTTCCAGGGACTCATGGTCGCCCCCAAGAAGCGTAAGGTCGTCGTCTTCTACAGCATGCTGCCTAACGGAGAGGGCGACCCGATGAGTCTGCATGGAGGCTGCCCCGTCGAGGACGGCGTCAAGTACTCGGGCAACAAGTGGGTCTGGAACAAGCCGCGCCACTAATGGCCGGCTCCATTGGCGTATGTGTGCGGTGTGCGGTGGATGGATACACCTGAAGATACGGTACTTGTCGAAACGTAATGCTCGAAACGTTCGGAAGATCTCGTTTTGGCCAGCGCTTCAGCTCTTTGAGTGATTTTCGTCGAAAATGGCACCACTTTTCGCCGACACATGAACCCTATCGTTCCGAGCCGCTCCAGGAGGACGAGGGCGAGAAGCCGCCGTCCACTCAATAAGAGCCACGAGCATCAGCGAAAGCGCTCGACAGTCAGGGACCTCTAAGCACCGACGAGCGCCAGGATGTCATGTGCTCGCTCCTGTCGACGCAGGGGCTGCAGCGGTTCCTGCTGTCGCAGAACCTCCCGGTGGCCTCGGGCGATGGCCAACCGCTCGAGCACGCCGAGCTGCACTGCCTCGCGCTCGAGAACAGTGCGCCGACACCTGCCAAGCGGTCGTAGACCAGCGAACGCAGTGCTTTAGCAGAGGGTAGTGTATAGCCGACGCGGAAGGTATCCAAACGATTATGACAAGCTGAAGTTGACCAGCAGGACGAATGATATATGTGTGCCAGGCTTCGAGCTCACCATGACTGCTAGACTGCTGCAAGCTCTATCAGGCGCCATCGTCTTCGCCACCTCATCCGCCTGACCCCAATCGCGACGGAGAAGTCATCATGCTGGGACAAGAACTAGTAAGTAGCAGCGGACCAATGGGTTGGCCAAATTCCCGCACGCAGCTGTGATGACAGTCCGTTGTCGACCACACCTTCGCTGCAAGTGCCTGTCGCGGTTCATGATTGGGTTGTTGCCGTAACTGTGCCATCCAGTAAGGCCGCGGCTTCAACAGGCAGTTAGCCCGAGCGACAAAGACGTCAACGCTCGTGTCCGCGGCAGCCGAAAGGGCTGTCGATCTCCTCGCTCACTCGTCGTCTTTCCGCGATGGAGAGACCCATGGAGAGACCGCTCTCCTCGACGAGTCGCCGGCCCCCTGACAAGAGCGACGTCCAGGACGAAGAGAAGACCCGGGCCTGCTAGGCACCGCACGACGCTGGCGCGACTCACCGACTTCGCGGTCCTCGACCAGTCGACTGCACGCGAGAACCAA
>JAADXY010000453.1:0-22591 GCA_023338065.1 Phytopythium montanum
GTGCTTGTTTGTGGTTGATTGTGTGTGCGTTTCGTTTGAAGTTCCCATATAGTCTAGGTGGTTAGGATAGCTGGCTCTCACCCAGCAGACCCGGGTTCGAGTCCCGGTGTGGGAATATCTTTTGCATCTTTTTGCATTGCCTCCCACGTAGCGACCGCGTAGAGCGTGGGTCTGTCTGCATCTGTGTGTGCGTGTGTGTGTGTGTGTGTGTGTTTGTATGGTGTGCATCCTGTCAGTTATAAACAGGAGACTGTGTTGTGGTATTTTTGGATAGTTCCTAATTTTTATCGTATTAATATGTCACTTTTTATTCTAAGCACATGTGCCAAGTGATAAGATCGACGCTTTTTCGCCATTTTGAGGGACGTTGGGCTTTTTTTTGCCTAACCGCCTCTCCTTTCTCATCGGAGTGCTACTACCCAGCGCGTAGGTCGATGCGAAAAGATTCCAGCTCATAGCGCTGCGCCTTCCGTTTGTCTGCCAGTCCTTAGTTTAACCTAAGCAGTTTCGGCAAGTCAAAAGTCAGCGAACCATGCGCTAGATCGATCTACGTTATGGATCCTAATAAATGGAAGATCTCGGTCCCATTCGAGTGGCTGCACGCTGCCGACGCTCTCGCCGCCGAAGAGCTCGAAATTTCACGTATGACCAATCACCAACAATCGCCCTACTAGACGGCCTTCCGACTCGCTGCTACACTGGGATTCACGTTCAAGTTTACAACACACCTAGCAGCCTCGTATACGTTGTGCACAGCTTTTGGTTTGAAGATTGGCTTCTGACGACCTCCATAGCGACGATATTGCAATGTCGGGCGACTCGGCAGCTGCAAATCGATTTGTCTTGAAAAATGAATATTTTCCCATTTTTCCCATGTCTAATTCTTGAGAAATCTAATAATGAACTTTTATACATGCTCACGAATAATCGGATGACGAATAGACATTAAGCCGAGAAATGAATCGATTTTTTTTGCTAAAAATTGACGCCGCCTGTCAAGTGCAATTGATTCGGTAAGCGAACCCCGTTGCATCAGGTATAGAAGGCTGTCATCCCCAAAAACATTTTGTCATTCAGATAGACACGAGTTGTGACATGCACATGCAGGCGGTTAGAGGCTCATATCGCCATCCAAGCGCACGCTGCTGCCACAAGCGTCGGGTGAAGTGGTGCACACAATTTCCAGGTCCAATAAAATGGCGACTTGCAACTCTGGTAAAACCGTGTCTAATTCAATATCTGGTGTAATAAAAGTGTTGTTGTCCAACTGCACACTGTTCTTCTGTATGTGGTGTAACCCTTTTATGCCAAGGTCTACATTTGCGAATTTATAGTAAAAATTAGGACATAATTGCGAATTTAATTGTCGAGCGCGAAGGTGTCGACGTTTTCAGGAAATCTCTCTGAGTAGCTGTCTTTGAGCACATGGATCTCCACGACGGCATAAGCTATCGCTATGAAATAGCCACCGATGTTATCACAAGATTCAGAGGTGTGGATGACGAGGGAGCGATTGAATAAAGTGTCCGCCCGCAGCTTACGTTTTTGGCGGCGTATCCGAAATCGGCCGATTAAAGCGCTGATTGGCGGATTCGCTGTGTTTTTGGGTGAATGGATGGCTGACAGTCCTGGACCAGTCCTTTGTTGGAAGTTTTGAACTGTCTACGGGCATAATATAGTTCGGACAGGTAGCAATACAAACACTGTTTGAAGAAACCTCTCAAGACCGTCGTCGAGAGAAATGGCATCACACCTGGCAGGTCGCTTACGCTGTACTAGACAGTGTATACTGTTGCTTTCCGGGACCCCCAAACATACAGCCTCGTTCTTTCCGCCTTTACACCGCGGAACGCCATCCGACCACCGCCAGCCAGCGCGTGCGTGCGAGCAGAGGCGAGCCAGCGACCGCACGACCGGCGGAGCGACGGACCGCCCGCCCGCCCGAAGCGAAGCGAGTACGGCAGGCGGATAGACCAACGCGCACAGCCCACGCACAGCCAGCCGGTCGGAGTCCGGACAGGCGGAGGGGTAGCGAGGAACATGGCGCCTGGAACCTCTTCGAGATCGACGGCCTCGACCTCTGGGTCGGCGTCGCTGCCGCTGCCGCCGGGCTTCTTCGAGGCGCACCGGCGCGCACGGCTGTCGGAGGAACTGCGGCGGCAGTACGTCGAGTTCGCCGAGGCGTCGCTGCGCAAGGTGTTCGCGCTGAGCGACAGCCACAAGAACAGCTGGATCCCGCTGCGCGAGAAGAAGGGCGTGGCAGTATTCCGCAACTTCGGCGCGCTGCGCGGCGCGCAGGCGCACAAGTCAAACGTGGCCGAGGTGGCGGGCAAGGGCGAGCTGGCCGGGTCGCTGGCCGAGGTGGGCCGCGCGTACGCGGCGCACGACAGCGCGCGCTTCCTGCGGCTGTCCAAGAAGCTGCACCCGTCGGGCGGCGGCGTGCTGGACGCCGCCGTGCTCTTTACGGTCGTGCCGAGCGCCGCGGCCGCGCCGTTCCGTTATATTGGCGTCAAGTGGTTCGCGCTGCGCACGCCCACGCCGCTCGTGGCGCACCGCGACTACTGCTGCCTCGAGGTCACGGACAAGATGGTCGACTCGCTCGGCAACGAGATGTTTGTGCGCGTGCTTAGCTCCATCGACGTGGGCGACGCCTGTCCCTCGCTCGAGCGCTCGCACGGGCTCGTGCGCGCCAAGATGCTCGCCGGGTTCATGTACCGCGCCGACCGCGCCGAGCCCGGCCTCGTGCGCGTGCACCACGTGCTGCGCGTCGACCCGGGCGGCTACTTCCCGGCGCAATGGGCCTTCAAGCTCGCCGAGTCGCAGCTCGTCACGGGCGTCGTGCAGCTACGCCGACTTGTCGACAGGCAACAGATGACGACCTGCACATTCGTTGACCGTGCGCGCTGGGTACCCAACGACCAACGCCGCCACTGCGCCGTTTGCGCGCGCGCCTTCGGTACCTTCCGCCCGCGCCACCACTGCCGCGCCTGTGGGGAGGTCATCTGCGGCAAGTGTAGCGTGCTCAAGCGCGTCGACGTGCCCGGCACCACGCTGCGCAACGTGCGCATCTGCTCCGTCTGCAACATGACGGTGCAGCACGGCGGCGCGGCGGCCAGCAGGGCTCCTGCTTCTGGCGGCGGAGTCGCCGGGCTGGCCGGGATGCTCGGCGCGCAGGACGCGCTCGGCCGCTCCCGCATGAGCAGCAGCCAGGTCAGCGACACGCCGTCGGAAGACTCGACGTCCTCCTTCACGTCCAGCAGCACCGTCGCGCAGAACGAGATGAACCTCATGGACCTGTACATGGGCGCCGGCGCGCCGGACACGCCGTCGGCCTCGTCCGACACGTCCACGTCGTCCAACCTGTCCATCCGCTCGACAGCGTCCACGCAGTCGGCCTACGACGCGCGCAGCCGCACCCTGCGCGGCCACAGCAGCGCTCGCGGCGGATTCTTTCCCGAGGCCGGGAACACGCCGCGCTCGTACATTGCCAACAACCTGACGCCGCACAGCGGCAAGGGGTTCGGCTCGGGGCCCGTCACGCCGAGCTCAGACGCGAGCAGCACGACGCCATCGCACCGCCTCGAGAGTCTGCAGCAGCACGTGCCGCTCGACCTAGGGTACCTACGGGACACGGTCCGGCTGGGCGGCGACGGCGACAACCACGATGGCGACAACCTGGCGGAGGACGGCGGCAGCAGCCAGAGCAGCCACACCCGCCAGCCGGACTCCGAACACGAGGAAGTCGCAGAGCCAGCGACGAAGAAGAAAAGCTCCCCGGACGCCGACAGCAGCAGCTCTGCCGCGCCGTCGGAGCAGACCAGGGACCCGCCGCGCATCCAGCCAGCCGCCAAGGCCGCGGAGGACGACGAGGAGAAGGCGGCGAGCCCTCTGGAGTCCAAGGCTGTCGAGCTGCAGGTCGACGCGCGCGCGTCCTCGGCGTCCGCAGGTAAGGAGGGCAGCGTGGCCGAAGCGGACGCGGATGCCCGCCGCCGCTCCCGTGCTCGCCCCTCGGACGGTAGCTCGTCCTCGCGGCAGCTGGCGTCGCGGGCTCTTGCGCGCCTGAGCTCGTCGCGCGACGACATGAACCGCGCTAGTCTGAGCGGCAGCGCCCGCAAGTCGCTCTTTGGCGGACTCTTCTCGTCCCGCGGACGCAGCAGCTCGGTCGACCTCCCGCGGTCGTCCATGGCGTGATAGTGTAGTGCGGAGCAGGCGACAAGCGACGTCAGTAGAGTACAGCGGGCCACAGCCAGTCCAGAGCCGATCCGAGCGCCAACGTGGGATTGGCGCCATGTAATGCAGTCCGCGCCGCGTCACCGCTGGTCCAGCTGGTTGTCGCTCACCCGGCCGGCCTTCCCCGGCTTGGTCGCTCGTGCTCCGCGACCATCGCTTAGCGGTCCCTGCCGACTCTGCAGCTCCATCAGCCGCTCGAGCTGCCGCGCGCCGTCCAGGAACCGCCGCGACTGCGCGCGCTGTGTGGCCAGCGCCATCTGCTCGCGCTGCAGCTGCCGTGCGGCCTCCTCGACGGCCTGCTGGCGCTGCTGTAGCTCCCGCTCGCGCTTGTCGCGCTCCTGCAGGGCCTGGCGCAGCTCGAGCTCTCTCACGCGAAGGCGCTGCAGCTCGGCGTCCATGGCGGCGACCTCGGCGGCGCGGCGGGCGAGCACGCGCGTCTTGTCCAGTGTCTCGCGGCCCAGCGCCGAGAGCTCGGCGCGCTTGGCCTCGGCTGCGGCCTCTGCGGCCTCGAGCCGCGCGGCGCGCTCGTCCAGCGCCGCGGTATGTGCGTCCACCTCAAGCCGCTCGTCCGCGACTTTTGCCTGCCGCGCATCCAGCTGGCTGCGCAACGCGTCCAACCGCACACGCTCCTCGTCCAGCCGCGCGTTGGAACGCGCCACCGACACGAGCAGTTCGCGGCGCTGCTCATCCACGGCGTCCCGCTCGCGTGCGATCTGCGCCTGCGCCTGCTGCACGCGCTGCTCAGCGCGGTCCTCGGCCGCAACGCGGGCCGCCTGCGCGCGCGCCAGCTCGGCCTCGATGCGCGCGGTGTGCTGGGCGGCCTGAGCCTCGCGCTCGCGCAGCTGCGATGTGCGCGTGGCCTCTACGCGCTCGAGCCGCTCCTGCTCGGCCGCCAGCGCGCGCCGGTGGGTCTCAGGCAGCGTCTCGCGCTCGGCCGCGCGCGCCGCTACCTCCTGCCGCAGCTCCCGACGTACCGCCGCCACCTCAAGCTCCCACTTGCGTGCCAGCAGCTGTCGCTCGACGGCGTGTGCGGCTTCCAACGCCTCGGTGCGTCGCTCAGCCTCGGCGCGCAATCCCGCTGCGGCCTCCGCATCTTGTGCACGCGCGTGTAGGTCGCCTAGTGCCGCGTGCAGCCGCTCGGCCAGCGTCAGCCCGCGCTCGTCGGCCATGCGTCGCGCCTCGAACGCCGCCGCCAGCGATTCACCCATTGCGGCGCACTCGGCGCGTTGCTCGGCCGCGCGGGTTTCGGTGGCGGCTGCTTGCACTCGCGCGGCCTGCAGCTCGGCCCGCAAAGCGTCCGCTGCGCGCTCGTGGTCTCGGCGACGCTCGGCCGCGCGCGCGCGCTTCTTGTCGAGGCGCGCCTTGCGCACGCGCAGCTCCTCGCGCTGGCGCCGCAGCTCACCCTTGAGCTCGCGCTCCTTCCACTCCAGCACGGCGTTGCGCTCGCGCAGCTCCTCCAGCTCGTCCGCGAACCTGCTCTCGACCTTGCGCAGCAGCAGCGACAGCTGCCGGCTGTCGGTCTCGCTCGACACCGCCACCACTGGTGGGGCGACGGCTGGGGAAGCGACAGAAGCTGCAGCCAACGGTGCTGGCTCCGCTTCAGCCACCGACGTTGGCCGCGGCTTGGACAGCACCTTGAGGTTGACGTTGGGCGAGTTGGCACTGCCGGCGAAGGCTGAGGACGCCGACAGCGACGGTCGCCGGGCGGGAGACGCGGCCTTCCCTGCCACTGGGAAGCGCGCCGGGTCCAGACGGAAGGCGGGCGAGTCGCGCGCCACGCGCACCGACAGGTCCACGACGTGGCGCGGGCTACCGCTGGCGCTGGCACCGACGGACCGCCGGCTCTCGTCCTCAAATGAACCCTCGCCGTAGTTGTCGCCGCCGTCGGGTTCGTCGAAGTCGTCGCTGTACCCGCCGTCCTCGTCTGCCTCATAGTCGTCGTCGTCGTACGCGTCCTCGCCGTCTGACGCGACCTCCGGCGGTTTGGCTGGCGACCTGACAGGCGC
This sequence comes from Phytopythium montanum, assembly GCA_023338065.1. Classification (NCBI taxonomy): domain Eukaryota; phylum Oomycota; class Peronosporomycetes; order Pythiales; family Pythiaceae; genus Phytopythium; species Phytopythium montanum. Next base: position 6,237 of record JAADXY010000453.1, read on the forward strand.
GATGGGGGCGGCGTCGGCGGGACTGCTCTCTTCGATCTCGCTGGCCACGAGGCTGTCACCGAGCGCGGACTCTTCGGGCTCGGAGGGTACCTCGGACGCGGCCGAGTCGTCGCTGTCGAGCATGGCGAGGTGCGAGGCCTAAGGCGTTCGGCGGGGAGAGATCAAGCTCAGGACGGACCAAGCAGCAGCAGCTGTAGCAGTAGAGAAGGTTGCGCAAGGAGCGAGTGATGGCGCAGAAACGACCAGGACGGGTGTGAACTTGAAGAGCCGCGCAGGAATAGATCAGGCCACCGCGTAGTTGATGAGCATCAGCATCCCCACCTGCCGCCTGCTCACCTACCACCGCGACTGAACAGCACGACAGAGACCGACGCATGGAAGCGGGAGCGTGTTGGAGATTACGGCGCGTCGGCGGCGACGGAGGAGCGCGAGGCACACCGACGGGGAGAAAACAAAGGCAAGACGCTGCATTTTTCCACCAACGGAGCCGCGCCGGGCACTCCGGGAGTCTTCACGTCAGCAGCGCCAAGCTCAGCCGCGCCGAGGCGGTCGGTCCGAGCGCTGGCGACGCATCCGCCCGCTTCGCGTCTCCTCAAGCCGTCGCCACCGAGCGCGCACCGGGGCGGCCGCAGCGTCGGCGACCTAAGGCGGGGCTGGCTGCTTACTGCTTGTTGGCGTTCGAGTTGGGGCCGAGCTTCTTGCCGCCGGGGGCCGAGACGACGTTCACGAAGCGGCGGTTGTACTGCCAGCGCTTCTTGGCGCGGCCCGTCAGCGCCTTCTTCTTGTCCTCCTGCTTGGGCACCTTGGGCGTCTGGCCCTTGACCTTACCGGCGCGAGCCAGCGAGCCGTGGACCTTGCCACCACCGCGCAGGCGCAGCGCCAGGTTCAGCGTCGTGTTGTTCTCGCTGCGTTCACATCGCAAGATCATCAACCCACGTCGGTCAGTCACTGTGATCGACCGCGCCTGTTTCTCGAGCCCCAGAGGCCGCCCGGCGTCCGGGAGACCGCCGTCGCGACCGCCACCGAGCGAGCGACTCGCACGCGCGTCTCCATGACGCCCGCAGCCCACGTGGAGCCCGCTAGCGAGCCATGTACCTCTGCATCGTGGCTTCCTTTTGCTCCCGGAGAATTCCAATTGCTCGGTCTGGTCACCAGGCGCGCCAGGAGCTCCGGCGGGCCGCCAGCCAATGGTGCAGGCTCTTGTAGGTTGTTTTTTACGAGCTGGGGCTTTTTTTACATTGCGTTGAGAAGGAGTAATTACGCCTCATTCATTTTCCTAACAATGTCGTGCGACGGTTGCATGAAGGTGACGTGAAGGTTGTCCCAATGGAGGAGGCCAGCATACCTCCCATTTTGACACAGAAAATGGTGGGCATGCGGGTCGTGGACATGGCGGCGCGGCGGATGCTGCGGACGGCGCGGCCGGCGCTGCTAGCGACGCGGGCAGCCGACGGCAGTCGACAGACCGAGGCCCCCCGTCTGGCGCTGTCTGCAATGGCGTCGGCACGTGGTTTCGCCTCGTCAGCGCGCGAGGACGGTCTGCCGGAACACGTCAAGTTCCGCATGCCGGACCTGGACTTCCGGGAGATCGCGGGCGGCAAGGAGGGCGCGACATTGGCCAAGTGGCACGTGCACGAGGGCCAGGAGGTCAAGGATGGCGCCAAGATGTGCGAGGTGCGCTTGGAGGCAGTGTTTGAGTGCCCTGACCCGGATTGCGACTGACTGACTGACCGCGGCAGATCGACACGCCGGACCTCAACTTCGTGCTCGAGGCCGGCGACGAGGGCTTCATCGCGCGTATCCGTACGCTCCACACTTGCTCCCTGCTGGCTGGTTGCTTCGCTGGCTGACGCGCCGTCTGTCGCCGTCTGCAGTGGTGCAGGAAGGTGCGAACCACCTGACGGCGTCACTCCCGCTGGCCGTCATCGTGCCGGAGGAGGCGGACATCGAGCCCTTCCTGGCCGCGCTGAAGGACCATCCACATGCAATCGAAGGTGCGACCGACTGATGACTGGCGAGGAGAGGTTATGAGACGCCAACTGACCGCTTCCGCTGCTCTGAAGGCTTCGTCGAGGCCGCGGAGGCGCAGGTCAAGGACGATGCCGATGCCGAGGGTGTGAGCATGGCAACGCCGCCCACGGGCCAGGCGGCTGGCAGCGACGTGCTGCGTGCGTTGCACAAGCTGCAGAAAGAGGGCCGCTTCGAGGACGAGGCGCTGCTCAAGGTGCTCAAGTCGCTCGCGCGAAAAGACGACGCAGGGCTGCTCAACACGTTCCGCGGCAGCTTCGAGGACGGCGTCATGGAGGAGGCCGCGTTCGACAAGGACTTCTTCGTTGACAACGCGCTGGAGCTGGCCGAGGAGGCCGCCAAGCAGGCTGCGACCGAGACAAAGGGCGAGTAGACACCGTGGCGGTGAACTAACACGCCATGGCAAAATGGAAAGAGCCCGCGTCGGTTGTTCAATCGACTCGGGTGTATTGCCAGCGCTACGCAGTGCCGCCTCGAACGAGGATCTCAGCCGAGGAGGAGGCCACTCGGGGCCCGCCCTCCCCGCTGAACCCGTTGTCGCTCACGTCCACTGCCAGAAAGTCGCGCGTTCCCTCCCAGCACGCGGCCGTCTCGCTGCTGCACAAGTACTCGAGCGAGCGCATCAAGGCTGTGGACTGCGTGGTGGTCACTGCAAACTCGAGCACTCTTGATCCGCCGCCAGCGCTGTCGTCCAGGGCCTCAAGGCCGCCTGTCGCCGGGTCCAGACGGTGGACGGCTGGCAAAGCCAGCACACTATCAGCCACACGGAGCTGACCGTAGTCCACCGCCAGTCGGAGGTAGAGCAAGGCGTCGCCGGCGTCCGGGTCCGACACGTCGATTCCCGCGATTGCAGCCCACTTGTCGAGCGGCGCGAAGTACGTAGCGCTCATAGTGACGATGGGCGGGTCGTTGATGGCGGTGATCTGCACGAACAGGCGCTTGGTGGTCGCCAGCGCAGCAGCCTTGCCCTTCACGAGCGTGACGACGATCTCGTCCCTACCCACGCGCTCGGGCAGGCTGTTGTACGTCACCTCCTGCACTGCGCAGTTAAGAGCAGCGATGGTGCCCTCCATCTCGATCGACTGGACTCGCACATCGGCCGAGCGCTCGCTCTTGAAGTCGACGCCGGGACACGACTGGCCGAGACTCAGCCAGCACTTGCCGCACTCGATCGTCAGGGCGTAACGCTTCATGCCGAGCGGTGGAGTCTCGCGCAACAATATAGACCGGGTCAAGTGGCTCTCGGACTCGGTGGCATTCGAGGCAGCCCTCCGATGGCCGCCACCGACGCCCAGGTAGAAAAACTCGCCGCTGGGGAAGCTGACGAGGGCGGAATCCGTCGCGGTGTCCATCGCCTCTGCGTCAAGGCTGCTCACTTCCTCCGAGCTAGGGATGAGTCGCGTCGTTCCGACCGCCGTGCCATCCGACAGCCAGAACTCCTCCCGCCCCGACCGGTCCGCTCGAGCGGCGAACAGCAGGCGACTGTCGAAGCTGACGACGGTGAAGTACCTCGCGCGCGACCCGGAGGCCCCAGGCACGAGGTCCACGAGCAGCGCAGTCCCCACCGGCGACCCGTCGGTGGCCCACACCTCCACTCCATGGACGTCGTCGTCGGCCTGAAAGTAGACTCGGTTCGCGAACGGCGTCAAGTAGCGAGGATTGGAGCCTATGCCGCCGCTCCTAATGTCTGAGACCATGCTCGTTCTCTGCCTCGACCCGTCAGTCACCCACAGCTCTGGGCCGTGGACGCAGTCGTCCGCCTGGAAGACGACCAGAGTAGACCCTGCGAGCGTCGAGAAGGCGACCAGATAGTCTGGGTTGGATGACCCTGGGCCTTGGCAGATGTCCAGCACCAGGCCCGTGGAGACGTGCGAGTGGTCGTGCCGCTCGTGGTCGGTCGCCGAGCCCCCGTCCGAGAACCAGAGCTCATGACCTACTGCCTCCGTGTGGGCGGAAAACAGGAGCCGGTCGCCGAAGGAGACCAAATTGTTTGGCGACGACCCTCGCACTCCAGGCTCAATATCGGCTACCTGTTCCGTGCCCGCTCTCGTCCCGTCGGAGGACCAGAGCTCCGCTCCGTGGGCGGGCGTCGACGCCTGGAAGAACAGCCGGCCACCGTGCTCGGTCAAGTGAGCCGGTGCCGCTCCCACGTCTCCTGCCGCGAGCTGGACGACGCGTCGAGTGCCCTTGACAGTGCCGTCGGTCGCCCACAACTGTGCTCTCCACGCTGGTCGCTGGTCGGGAGGGTCGCGGACGCACATGACGCCCGCGAACTTGTCCGTCTCGAAGCTCGTCTCGACCTGGTACGAGTCCCGGTACCCGGCGTGCTTGTAGGCCCCCGTTGTCTTCCGCACACGAGCACAGACCAACGTGAGTCCTACCGTCTACCAGTCACCATCGATGGGAAACACAGCACACCTTGGAGTCGGACAGCCGGAACAGTACCCGCTCGCTGCCTCCCCAGTTGTACCCGACCCAGCCGCACTGGTCGAAGTACGCGAGCGGCTTGTCCTCGGCCCCGCCAAGCATATCCCGGCCGACGAAAGCGGCGCGCGCCTCCGCCGTGGACATCCAATGGAAACCGAGAGGGCAGTCGTATGTCTGCGCGAGTGATCACACCGGCAGTTAGTGCTCTCCGCTCCCGCCTCACACTGACAAACACCGCTGGCTGACTTACCTCCTCCGGGTCCCACACGTTGTGCTGCGCCACGGCGTAGACTGCTGACGGGTACGAGCGGCTCTGAAAGAATCCCTGACATCCGTCGTGGCGGTCGGACTCGAGTATCCAGGACAAGTCCGGGCCGCTCGCGGAGAAGTACACGCGGCCGTCGATCGAGAAGCGAGTGAGGAAGCTCGGGAACGACGACTCGCTGCCCGGGAGGATGTCCTTGAGCAGCGCCGTCCCCACCTCGGTCCCGTCGCTCTTCCACAGCTCCAGGCCGAGCTCGGGGTGGCGCGCGCTGAACAGCAGCCCCCCGCTGCCAAGACGCGTCAGGTACGAGATCCCAGCCCCACCGGAAGCCACGGCCGTGTGGATCACTTGCTGTCTGGAGTCAGAGTCTGGACACGCATAGCAGACCCTGACCAGGCTGGTTTGACGCCGCCTTCGTGGATCGGCCTCTGGCTCTAGCGCATCCTGTCTAGCCCCTCGCAACAGCACGGACGAGTTCTCGTCCACTTGCAGCACGGGAATGTCCGGCAGGAAGATCTCTGGCGCGTCGTCTTGAAGCTCGAGGACTCGAACGGGGAGCGCGTAGGCTACGGAGCCGCGGCGACCGGCTACAGCGAGTGCATTGAAGTCGCCGAGGCGGAGCATGACGATCGCAACCCCGGAGAAGCTTGGTGATCCAACGAAGCTCAGACTCGACAGGAGGTCGTCATTGAGCGACTTGACGCTGCCCACTGCGACCAGCTGCGGGCTCCAGCTGTCGGCTTCGTCACTCACCGGCGACTTTGGCGGCGTCAGATACACCAATTGACTCGCTTTGTCTCGGTCGGTGAAGGCGAGCGTTGGGTGAACTACGCTGCAGCGCCAGCAGGACACAGTTACTTGGAACCTCCTAAAACCGAGCTCTTCTGGGTCGTCGACGTCCACGAGCTCCAGCTTCTCCAACGGCGTCGGTGTGTCCTCGAACGCCTCGGTTAGCACGGCATCGCCCAGCGTGGAGAGAAGTTGCTCCGGCGGATCCTCTTGGCTCAAGCGTTGGAACGATTTGGAGAGCAGCATCACAGGGTCTCGCGCGGCTTGGACAGACACAGAGAGGGTGATGTTGCCATCGCTCGCCATCGTTAGCTGGCCGTCGCAGTCGGTCCAAGCGGTGAGAATGATCTCCCCCCACGACGTCCCACCGCCCGAGTTGTAGTCCCGGTGCGGCTTGTAGACGAGACCAGCCAACGCCCGGTTGATATCACCGACACTGCCCGTGAGCTGGATCTTGGAGAAGAAGAGCCGCGAGGTGCCAAGTGATCCGTCCGTCGCCTCCGTCGTGGCTCGGAGTCGGTCTGCTGCTGCCGAGCTCAAGGACGCGGTGTGGTCCTCTCGGTCTGTGACGAGCAGCCCGTTCGTCGTGGCCAGCGTCAGCCCGCCATGGGCAGCCGAGAGTGCGACGCGGACGCTACGCCCATCGCCGCTGTCCGCGTCGGGGGTCGTGAGAGAGACCATGTCCACCGCCAGGAACTCGTCCTCAACTGTCTCCAAGTAGTCGCGACCCGCCCAGCGAATGCTCCAGACTGGGGGATCACACACAGGAGCGACGAACACGAACATCGTGGCCTCTGTGCTCCGCCCAATGTCAGGAGTAACGTCGCGGACGGAGATGAGCACTTGGTCCGAGCCGAACCAGTCGCTGTCGGATATATATGCGCTGCCATTCAAAGCCTCGTTGAGTGACGACAAAAACCCGCGCACGACGACGCGGTGGGGCTCGCTGCTCAGCACTTGGACGCCGCGCGTTGCTTTCCGGAGGACAAAGTCTCCGTGGCCGCAGCGCGCGTCGACCTCAAGCAGCGCACGGTGAGAACGCCCAGCGTCCGAGTCGTGCAGCCACACTTGGCCGTCGAACGTGTAGCTCCCGTCCTCGTCGAGGGAGAGCACAGTGTGGGGGACGGAGAGCAGCAGACCGTGCGCCATCCACTCGATTGGGCGGACCAGGACCGTCGTCGAGCTCAATTGGGGCCCACCCTTGCCGAAGTTCCCTCGGTCGTCCGCCCGGAGATGCACCGCCACTTGCGATCGCGACGGGGTCTCGGCGCGGTAGAACTCGGACCGGTCGAGCTCCACGACAATCTCGGCCAGCGCAGCGTTCAGCTCGGGCACCGCGCCGGAGATCACGAGGAAGCTGGACCGCTTGAGCGGCAAGCCGTCAGCTCCGACGCCGTCTGCGGTCGAGAAGAGCGCTGGACCAGCGAGTCGGGGCAGCGACACGAAGCCGTTGCTCGCTTCGATGGTCACGTCCATGACGCAGGACGTGGCGGAGCAGTCGACACCCTCCACGTCGACGTCGCGCAGTGAGACGCCAGAGATGAGGGTCGGCTGGTCCAGTTGGGCAGAGACTGAGGGCATCGAGACGTCCCACGATGGCGCGTCGTTCACAGGCTCCAGGAGGATGCCGACGCTCAGTGTCGTCGTCGGAGTCGACTCGCCCGTGTACTCGTCCACAGCGTACACTTGGACCACGAGCGCGTCGCTGCCCGCGTAGTCGGCGTCGGGCAAGTACCGGACGACAGCCACGCTGCGGTTCACGAGCGCAAACGCACCTCGCAGCGACAGCTCGCGCTCGGCACCGTCGCCACTGCTGACGTCGACCGATACCCCGTCAGTGACCGGCAGCAGCAGACGCCCGTGCATCACCGACAGCCGCACGATCAGCGAGGACCGAGCGGTCTTGTCCACGCTCGAGAACGCCAAGCCGCGGATCGACAGCTGCGCGTCTTCGTCTCCTCGGATCACCTCCACCTCGTCCTCATCGCCGACTGCGGCCACCCGCAGGTTTCTCGGCGGGTGGATCACGACTGGGTCGGCTGTTGGCGCGACTAAGACGTGGAAAACGGACGTGGTCGAGGCATTGAACGCTGAGAAGTCGGTCGCCGTGATCGTGATCGTGTCGAAGCGCTCTCCGCCGTCAAAATCGTCCTCGTTGCTCGTCTCCAGGCTGTTCCAGTCCTTGGCGGAGGTGTAGACAACGGACGACAGAGCTCGGCTCAAGCTCGCCAAGTTCGCCTCGACGGTCAAGGCCATCCCCTCGGATTCGAACACTTGGACAGACACTGCAGCGTTGGTGTCGTAAAGCAGTGCGACAGATCCAACTGCGACGGAGAAGGCGACCTTCAGTTGGTCTCCGTTCCGAGCCGAGTCGGGATCGACCAGCTGGAGGTCCGAGATGACGCACGCGAGGTCTTCGTCGCACGAGTAGAACTCCCTGGACGTCCCCACAATGTACGGCGCGTCGTTCACTTCCATGACCGTCAACGGGATCACCACGGCGTCAAAGGCGTCCACCCAACTCGTCGACGCCGTCTCCACCCTCAGCGCCAAGGTGTCATCGCCACTGAAGTGCGGGTCGCTAGTGTACGTAAGAGCTTGCAGCACTCGGTTCACACACACAAGGTCGGCCGTGAAGGAGAAGCGAGTGGAGCAGTCTGAGCCGCTGTACCGACTGACGCAGCGCGCGGCGGTGCCGACCGAGATTGTCCCTCTCTGCACAGACATGGTGACGTGGAACAGTGCGAGCTCGTCTCCGTTGACCGTATCGGTCGCTCGGACTGACAGTCCGTCGAACTGGAACACCTCGTCCTCTAAAACGATGATAGGGAGACACTGAAGCCGCAGCGGCGACAAGTGGTCCGTCGTGAAGCGCCACGCATCCTCGAGCGCCGAGGGCACATTGATGACCGGCGGGTCGATTCGCGGTGCCACCATCAAGTCGGCGTACGTCTCGTTGACTCTAGCGCCGTCGCTCACGCGGAACGTCCACTCCACCACGAGGGTGGCCAAGTGCTGCTCGCTGTTCCAGTTTACTGGCGGCTGGTACGCGAGTGCCTGCAGCGCCATGGAGAGCGCGACGAACGACCCGACGAGCGATTGCGCGCTGCTGTGCGGACTGCGGCCGTCTCGACACTCAGCAACCTCGAACGTGCAGAAAATCGTGCCGGTGCTGACCGTGATGTTGAGGGTGTACGTCTGGGCTGCTGGCATGGCAGGAGAGAGCCACTCAGGGTCCGCGTCGGGGGTCCACGCGTCAGGGTTGGTCAGCAGACTCGCCTCCTGGCTCGGAGTCCCGACCAAGGTGATGTGTGCAAACTGGAACGCCGAGTCCTCGACGCCCATGTGCACAACGTCCTGATCTAGCAGCACCTTGGGGACGGGCAGCGGCTCTCGAAGCTCCACCCAGATCTTGCGCTGGTGCTGGTGCGCGAAGCGCTCGATGGTGTGGCGGACCGTGAGGGCGATGGCGTCAAGCAGTGGGCAGTTGTATCCGCACCGGTAGGATAGGTGGCCAAGAGTGCGGTTCGCGCTGCCCAGCGGACCTGCAGCCGTAATACCATGCTTGGAGCGTCGGACGTCGATGGGCAGCTGGGACGCAGCCTCCAGCTCGAAGCCTTCGTCCAAAGAGATCGCCCCATGGTCTGCTGTGATCTCCAGAACGACATCGTTGATGGAAGTGGAGTCCTCCGCCAGCGTCTCGAAGACGATAAGCCACACTCCAGTGATCGCGATCGACGCGCCAATGTCTGCTTGGATGGTGGCCGCCTCCCAACTGCTCGTCGAGATCGGATCTAGTCAACAGCAGAGGTAGAGAGGACCACACATTAGTGTACATGCGCCATATCCAGTATCGAACTCCTCCTCACCTTCCAGGGTCCCTTCAATATGGATCAGCGGCCACACTGACGACGGCTGACTCGCGAGCACCTCACTCGACTCGGCTTGGCTGCCATCCAACTCGAACTCGTCCTCGATTTCCTCCGTCTCGGAGTAGAAGTTCGGCACCAGATAAGTGTCCTCCGTCGCGAATTCCGTCTGCTCCAGGTCGTCACTCCATTGACCTGTGTCTTCGTCAAACTCCATCAAGTGAAGATGGTCCGAAGCCAGCGCTCGCTCCGACAGCTTCCTGTCCACCGTGATCTGCACTCGAGCAACCGGCACGTCGCTGGACCATGGCTTGCCATAGACTGCAACCGACACTGCCAGCCAGTCCTCCCCAGCAAAGTCAGCGTCTCCGACGTACAGCGTGGACGCAAGTGCAGCCGTCAGTGCTGCCGCTTCGCCTGAAATGACGAGCTCTGGACCGGCTAGCGGGTTGGGAATCTCCACGCAGCAGACTCTCTCAGGCACGAACAGAGTTCCGTGCGCTACTGACGCTCGCACGGTCAGTAGACGACCATGTCCGGCGTTCTGGACCCCGCTGTCAATAGCGAGCACGTCGCCCAGCGGAGCTGAACCCGTCGCGTTCGCATGGAGTACAAAGGCCTCGCCTCTCTCGAGTGTCACACTCGGGGGTCTTGGTCCAACCCACCGAATGGTCAGCGTTGTCGCCGGGAAGTCTTTGCTGCTCTGTGTCTTATCGCCGACGGCGAACTCGATCGTCGTGGTATCAGAGTCCCTCGCAGGCTGGTCATCGACTGCGATCGACGCCAGAAGTCGGCTGATCTTGCCGCGCGACGTCGTCACGTGGACTGCTTCATCGTTGGGTCCACACAACGTTCGCGGGTGGGAGTCGCTCTCGAGCGTCAGGATCGTAGCACCTCCAATGCACTTGACCCGGAGACGCAGCGGAAGGGCAGAGTCGCTCGCCTTGCCGACAATTTGGACGCTGTCCAACAGCTTGTGGTGGTCTTTGGCGCGAACGACCACGTTGTCGTGCAGGACGCGCCACCGGAGCGGGTCCTCTTCGACCAACAGCGTCACAGACACCGGGTCGAACGAGGCTGGAGTGGACGAGTGCTTGCGGACGGCGATAGTGATGCGCTCAGAACCGTTAGTCGACGCTCGCACCGGGTTCGCAACGAACTTGAGCGACTCAAAGACAGCGAGCATTGCAGCTGGCGGACCGGTCACCATCAGGTTGGAGCTCGGCAGCTGCGCTTGCTCGTACGACGTCCGAGGCACAAGGCGGTCGTACGACCAAGCGCACGTAGCGCACGCGACCATCAGGTCAGCTAACACACCAAGCTCCTGGTCATCGATGGTGGCTTCGAATGACAGAGCGAAGAAGTCTGACAGCTCCATTTGGTCTCCCGCTCGCGCTTGGACTGGAGCGTCAGCGACGTGAGTGACGTCGAGACCGAGACCAGGCTCGACGAACGGAGCGATGGACACCCGTACTTCCTTGCTCGCCATGAAGCGGGTGCTGTTCGCTAGCAACTCCAACCCGATTGTCGCCAGTCCGCCGTCGCTTCTAGTCGTTCGGAACGTCGCCGACAAGAGAGCGTTGCTCAAGCACATCAAGTCTAGCGCGGTGATAACGTACTTCACTGCAACTCGCTCGCCATCCTCTGTTGCTGCCGACGGCGTCCACGTTGGTCCGTACCAGTCAGCGCATGCCGACAGCTCGTAGTACAGCGAGCCGGCTGTCAGTGCCAGCACCAGCGTCAGCTCAACGGTGGATGGCGCTCGCTCGACCAGACCGAACAACGCCGTCAGCTTCACAGCCTCCCCGGCTGCGATGGCTTCTGTATCTTGCCGGCGGTCGATCGAGAAGAACTGCGGCTGGGCAGGGAACGAGGTCTCCACACATACCTCTGCAGCGACGCCGTCACTAGCACAGATCTCCACCAGGCCGGCGCACAAGAGCCTGCTGTCGAGGTCACACTCGTCAGGCGCGACCTCGATGAACCTTGAGGTGAGCAAGACCCTGAGTCTCTCTACCGACGACGCCAGCTCCAGCACCGTCGCGCTGACTTGAGTCACGCTGACCCCGTCAAACGTGAGCCGGGTCAGGTCCCCAGCTCCGATCGAAGCGTTCACCACTCGCACTCGGACTCTCAAGAGATCGCCGGCGTCCGGGTCGTCCAGTGCGATCGCCGGCAGGACCATAATCGGATCATCGTGCCATTCTGTAGAAGACTCGTCCACGATGAACTCAATCACTGGCGGGTCGTTGACCGGCAGAACATGCACCGACACGGTGACTTTGAGCGTATCGAGCGTGACATCCAGTTCGTCGAAGCCATGGAAGTTGGTCGGCGGGATGTACCAGGCTCGAGAGCTTTGCTCTATCAGTCCCCGCGCGTCCGCAGCTTCCATCACGACGGCGCCAGCTCCGTCTCCTTCGTCTGTCGTGCGGGTTCGTCCGTGGCGGGCGGAGATGCTGAGCGACGCGTTCCCGTCGACATGGAGGATCGCCTGCTGGTTCAACAGGCTCGCGATGGACGCGCTCTCGTCCTCTTTCACGGTCAGGAACAGCCTCACCGGCGCTCCAACTGCGGTCCACCACCCGCCCCCCCGCTCGACGTCGAGCTCTAGAGTCTCGTTGAGCCTCGTCCGGTATCGTTCCGTTGGGTCGAACAGCGAGTATGAAACGCAGTCGACGAGAGAGGAGAACGCCGGCAGCGACAGGAGCAGGAACCGCATCGACGGAGCCAAGTAGCGGACGCGGCGGTACTTCTCAACCAGCTCGACCGTCGATCCGCTCAGCTCCAGCACGCGTGGGTCATCTCCGACTCGACTGCCATTGTCCCAGACGAGCGACCCGTGCTTTACGTGCACATCAAGGCGGAAACCCGCAGGCGCGGCCGCCTCCCCGTCTTCCTGTGTGACGTGGTTGATCGTGAACTCCGGCAAGGGCGAAGGCGCCTGCAGTAACGAAGCGGTGAGGAATTGCGACGCCCTCTTGCGCCTTGAGTTAGCCCAGTAGACCGTCGGAGGGCGGGCAACCGCGTCGATGCGGACGGGAAGCACTGCCGACGTCTCGTCGCCCCACTGGGAGGCTCCGGTCCCTCCCGGGCGAGCGTTATACCGCATGATGAAGACGACTCGGTCCCACACGTCTGGCTGCTGATCCGGCGGGACGTAGATGCAGTCCGCCAGCGCTGCATTGACCTTGTCGGCAGTGCCGACGAGCTGGAGTGAGGGTGTCGGGGTCATCTCCACGGTGGAGTTGCCGCTGCTGGTCAGATTGGACCGGCATCTGACGGATCCGAGACTTGCGAATAGCTCCACTTGCATGCGCGTCAGCCGGCGCTGGCCGACGCTGATACTCGCGCCGTCGAGCGACACGACGTCACCACCTGCTCTGGCCGACAGGACATTATCGATGCCTGTGGCCACCACGAGAGCTGGTTAGAGCGCGAGGCGCCACAAGACATCCCCGGACACAGATCACCGACCGATCTCGCGCTCGTTCAGCAGCAGCTTGGGCTCGAGCGGTCGCTGCTTGACGCGGACGGCAATGGATGCCGACGCGCCGGTCTCGAAGCCCTCGCAGTGCTCCGCGTCGTCCTCTCCGACGTAGCCTAGCACTGTGGCCGAGAAGGAGATGGCATCGCCTCCTGCCTCAGCGTCCAGCGGCGACAGGTAACGCAGCCCAAAGAGCACAGAGTTGACGCCTCCCTGGAGTCCCTCGAGGCGGAGGACGGACGCTGGGCCGCCGTACCAGTCGCCCGGCAGCATGTCCTGGAAGCCGGGGGCCAGATCCAGCTGTCCCCTCTCCACCGCGACCGCCAGGGAGACGACCGCTTCCTCGTGGCTCGGGGCGACCGAGCCCCAGCCGACATCATCGTTCTCACTGTCCCCGCCCAGGGCGAAGACGCCAGCTATATCCACCAGGCTGTTCTCCAACACAGCCAGCGATCGCGTCGGCAGCACGAGCCGTGCCGCGCATCGCCGTGGAGGCTGCTGAATGCCCCCGCCCTCATATTGGTGCGCGTCGGCGATAGTCGACGCTAATGCGACTGCCCACCAGAGCGAGAGGAGCGTCCATAGAGGCGCTAATGGCGGCATCTGCGCTTGAAGGGGTCGGCCAGCAGCGGGATCCCGGATCTGCGATGGCACGTCGCCTGCGCCTCGTGTGGCACACACGCCTCTTCGTGGGCTGTCGTTTCACTCGCTGGCGCTCTGAATCACTTCTCATCACTCCGCCTCTCGCCTCGTCCATGAGTGTGCTTCGCCGCGTCTCGGTGGCCTCCCAGGTGGCTGTGCTCGCCTTCTCGGCCCATGAGGACGCCGTCGGCCGGTGCCTCGAAGCGACTGAAGGTTCCCACGCTGGCGTGGCGCTCCAGGTCGCCGCCGTTACGGTGCTACTCGCGCTGTCCGGACTGTTTGCGGGGCTCGGCCTCGGCCTCATGTCGCTGGACCTCATCGGGCTCGAGATCGTCGTGGCCGCGGGTCAGGACGAGCTCGCGACCGACCGCGAGCGCAGCAACAGCGCGGCGGCCAAGCGCATCATCCCCATCCGCAAGCAGGGCAACCTGCTGCTCACGACTCTGCTGCTCGGCAACGTGTCGGTGAACGCGCTCACGTCCATCCTCATGGCGGACCTCACGAGCGGTGCGAAGCTCCCGACCCGACGATTTGCTCTCTGTCTCTCATTAAGTCTCTCACGCGCCCGCGGTCTGCCTGGATAGGGACGGCCGGCTTCCTCATCTCTACCGCGCTTATCGTCCTGTTCGGCGAGATCATCCCGCAGGCGCTCTGCACCAAGCACGCCATCGGTAGGCGTCTAGCTTAGACTTTAGGAACTTGTTGTCTGTCGCTCGCTGTTGACGGGAGGCGTGTGCACGACCGCAGTCATCGGGAGCAGGGCCGTGCCCTGCGTCCGGCTGCTGCTCGCGCTCTTCTACGTGTTCGCCAAGCCCGTGAGCATGGTGCTGGACAGGTATCTGGGCGAGGACATCGGCACGGTCTTCACCAAGAGCCAGGTGAGCTGCGATGTCTGCTCGAAGCCCTGCGGCGAGTGACTAAGCGAGTGAGTGAGTGCCGCCACCCGCAGCTGGCTGAGATGGTCGAGATCCACGAGAAGCAGGAGATGATTGACGGTGAGGAGTGCGACATCCTGCGCGGCGCCATGACGTACCGCAGCAAGACGGCCAAGAGCGTCATGACCCCCGCTAGCGAGCTCTTCATGCTGCCGAGGTGAGTGAGCATGACGTAGACTGCTCGCAAGTCACGCCTCAACCACTCTGTTATGTGGATCCGCCACAGCTCTGGAGCCCTGGACCACCAGACTATTCACCGCGTCATCGAGAGCGGCTACTCCCGCGTGCTCATCCAAGACGCTGCGACTGGCGAGGTCGCCGCCATGATCCACGTCAAGGACCTCATCTTCGTGGACCCGAGAGTGGGTCGCTGCACCACAACGACGGCCTTTAATCTCCGTCACTGACACTTGCTGCTGCATGACCCTTGATGGAACGCAGGACAACGTCCCGCTCTCGAGCTTCGTGCACATCTTCGGGCGAAGCGTGTACAGCGTCAACCCCGACTGCAGCCTAGACGCGCTGCTGCAGATCTTCCGCATGGAGAGCACACACCTCGCGCTCGTGAAGGCGTCGGCAGTACTGCCCTCTGCAACGGTATGCCTGATCCGTCGCCACCCTCGCTGATGCCATTAAGCTGATCAAGCTTACGTTCGCGATGACCAGAACGAGGACAAGCCAGAGGAGATCCAGCCCGCCACCGCAACGAGCGAGGCCGAGAACCCTGGCCTTCCGGCCGGCAGCCGACTGCTGGGCATCGTGACGTTCGAGGACGTGCTGGAGGAGATCCTGCAGGACGAGATACTAGACGAGGGCGACGTGTCGGGCGACTCGGACGCCCCGCTGGCCAAGAAGCGCCGCCACGCATCGCGCCTGTACGCCGACTCGGGCCGCCTCAGCCTGGCCGACATGTGTCTGTCCGACAGCGACGCACCCAACGTGCGTAACTTGAGCTCTAACGTCCCGATCGCGTGACTGAAGCCTCGTTTGTGGTGCTGCGCAGATCGAGGCACTCGCACAGCACCTGCAAGAGACCTGCGCCGCCTTCCGGTCGCCCATGAGTCGCGGTGCGCCTGCCACTCACGCGCAGCTCGCGGCCTTCCTCCGCTCATGCGCGACTGTCTCCTTCCCGGCGGGCCACGCCCCGGAGCAGCTGCTCTCGCGCGGTGCCGAAGCCAGCCACTGCCTCGTGGTGCTCGAGGGCCGCCTGTTGGTGCTGGGCGGCGACGGCAACGGTGCGTTGTGCCTACTGCTACATACGGACCGGTAGCCGCCTGAACTAACCGGTCCAATGTGTGACGGCAGCGCACTCGGCGGGGCCCTGGACAGCGCTGGCGGCCGACAGCCTCGTGATGCAGGAGGGGCTCTACGCGGCGGACGCGACGGTGCGCACGGCGCCTGAGGTCGCCACGCGCGTCCTGCGCATCGCGCGCGCCGACTTCCAGCGCCGCCTGTTGCGCCCGCTGCCGCGTCGGGACTCTCGACCTGCGGACGCAGCGGCGGACGTGGTGGCGGCCTCGCTGGAAGCCATCCTGTGAGCATCAAGCGCCGCCGCCGAGAGAGGAGCAGGAGGAGGAGGAGGAGGTGGAGGTCGCGGTCGTCGGCAGCCCTAGGAACACGCTGTTCATGCGGCGCAAGGCGCTCGAGGGGCTCGCGCGTGGCCGCCGCCAGCGCATTGCGCGGCTCATCGTGCATGGCGATCTGTGACGTGTGTGACGTGTGCCGTGTGTGACGTGTGACGAGGAAGCGCCGTTTCGGATTCTCACACGACAGAGTAATGCGCCCGGGCGACGGGATAACCGATTCTTTCCACACACGCGCAACGTGTTATTTCATCTTGCGCATGTGTCAATCGTCCGTTGGTTGGCGCACCCGCCACGAACTGGAGTGCTCGATTCTTCGCTGCACGGCGA
>JAADXY010000454.1:0-22451 GCA_023338065.1 Phytopythium montanum
AAGAAGACAAGTGAGTGATGCTGAACCGTCAGCTCTCACTTCAAGAAACAGCGGTCAGCTCACCGAGTCGCGAGGGTCAAAGATGAGTTGGTGCCGAAACGTCAAGATCGCCGACAAGAAGCTGTCGCGGAAGTCTGCCGGTAATGCGTCTTTCCTCTCCTCTTCCAGCGCCGCAAGGACCTGTCATGTCCGCATCCACAGCAAGTGTCAGTGCTCCAGACGTCTCAATTTAGGACTCTCAAGATCACGAGCGTCACCTTTGCTGGAGCCCGGTGTGTGCTGACGTACGTGTAGGCCCCGACAATGCCGACGCCGGGGACAGAGGCGCAGTAGTCGCAGCCGGCAAGCACGCAAAACTGGATGAACTACCGGTTTGCAGCGGACACACGACGCTCCAGGCGTTAGACTATCACCCTGGCGTAATATCGGGACATCCTCATGCAGTTCTCACCATCTCTTCGTTCCAGCCAAGAAAGGAGAAGGCTTCATTGGCTCCCAGGCTTCGTCGCTTGAGCTCTTGGCCCCAGCCGTCCGCTCCGAGCTTGAAGAGGATCTGCGTGGACAACAAACGTGACCTCCCCGTTAAATAATTCGCCGTAGCAACCTGGCCAGCGCAGCGGCTCACCGTTCTGCAGCCGTACGGGACGCAGTCCGCGTCCTCCGAGATGACGACGTCGATCAACTTGGCCTTGGACAGGAACGCCAGCTGCGCGTCGGCTTCGTACGGCGCCACGTAGAACTGGACGCCCATGCGTCTCAGCAGCGCGATGAGCTTCGTGATCATGTCGTTCGAGACCGAGAGCGCTCCCTTGACGGCCTTGTACGCCTCGCCGCGGAGCTCGCCATCAGCCGCCCACAGGCTTGGTCCGGTGGACCCCGCGGATGCATCAGTTGAACGGGCCGCATGCAGCGGTTGGTCGGTCCACTGGGGGCCGCCTGATAACACGCCGTCCTGCAGTAGCCTCCGCGCTGTGGCCCTGCACTTGACGCGGTACCTGCGACCAAAGTGTCAGCGCCATAGCCTCCCAACCCGCTTGTGGACCGGCTACAGACCTGTTGCGCGCCTCGTTCTCCTTTTGCTTGGCCGGCAGTGGCGCGCCGTCGAACACAAGCACGGGCGTCACGTCATTCGCGCGCAGCATGTCGATCATCTGCACGCACACATTCAGGTATCTGTCGGTTCGTTACAGCCACAAAGCGTCAGCCTTGAAAGCGTCCAGCCTACAAAGCGATGGGTAACCGATAAAGGCGAGAGCAACGCACTCGTCCGTGTCGCGGCCGAGCACCACGTCCGCCATGCAGGCGACGGCGCCCTTGTACAGCCAGCCCAGCGCGTCCACACCCGCCGTCCGCCCCGCGTATTTGGCCACGTGCACGCGCTCCATGACGCTCGCCAGCTGCGGCAGCAGCCCCTTGACGCCCATGGCAGCCTCTTCTAAGTGTGTCCTTTCTTGATGTGAGGCTGCATCAGGTGACGGGAAAAGGGAAACCTGACCGTCACTCCAAAACGCATCTGTGATTGGATGAAAATAGTAATAACGATGTATTATTGGTGCAAAATGCCCATTGCAGTCCATCCGCCCTTTGACATGCAACCCGCACGCGACAATGGAATGGCTTCACTTACTCAAGTGGTGCTCCGAAGGGGTCGAAGCCGGCGACGGGGAAGCGGAAGCCGCCGCGGAAGTTGAACCGCACGCGCGTCTGCGGCTTGCGCTTGCTCGAGTACATGGACACGACTGGCGCGAGGCAGTAGGCCGGGTTGAGCACTGCGACGCTGCCGCCACTGTTGCCTTTGCTGCTGCTGCTATTGTCAGTGCGGACAGGCAGCGCGAGGTCCCCGTTGAGGTAGAAGCGCAGGTGCGGCACGGCGTGGTCCTGGTCGATCGTGCAGCCCACGACGTCGCCCGCGCGGAAGCACGGCACGCCCGAGCGCGACGTTCCGTTGGCGTGCAGCATGCCCATCTCGAGTCCTCCGTCCGACTGCCACGTCACGCCGAAGCTCCGCCCGTCCAAGCCTGGAGACAGCCCTGGCACGCACGTCGATGGTGCCGTCGCTTCATGCGAGAAGGACGCGCGGGACGGCGGCCTGGCTACCGTACTAGACGCCGACACAGGTGGCCCGGCATCGCTGGACACGTCGCGCGGGATCTCCCACCCGATGAGCAGACTCTCGCCATCGCCAGCGAACACCTCGACCGTGACCTGCAACGCCGTACAAGAAGTGAGTGAGCCTCAAGAGTGGACGGACAGACCCGAGACGCAGACGGACAGACCTCGAACATCCACTTGCCGGACTCGCCCTGCTTGCGCGCCTTGGTGGCAGCCACGGTGCAGTACCTTAGCGGCGTCTCGAGCTGCAGCACGCAGTCCTCCTCGGAGAAGCTCACGTCTCGCTCGATGCCCTCGCTGCTCATCTTGACGCTCGAGAAGTCGCGGCGGCGCGCGAACTCCTGGTTGAGGACCTCCGGGAAGTCGGCGACCAAGGCGGCAAGCTGCTCCAAGTCCTCCACGTCCGCGGCCAGCTTCTCCCGTGGGTTGTTCTCCTCAGCACCGTCACCTTCACTGTCATTTCCAGACTTAGCGACGATCTCCAGACCCTTGGGGAGCTGCAACCGACGAGCAGAGCGCAGCTGATCGTTCGTGAGACCCGCGAGGACGCGGCCCAGCTCTACCTTGCGTGTGTGCAGCTCTCTCGCCACCAGTTCGCAGTGCAGGAAGCTCTTGCCGTACGTCTCGACCTCGCGCAGGTCCTGCATGTTTGTCCCCTTCAAGACGGCCAGGACGGTGCTGTCAGCGATGAGCTTGCTCGTCATCTCACGCCTCAGTGCGAACTGCGGCAGGCGGTTTGTGTCGCTCAAGTACCGGACGATCGCCTGCCGTAGCGGCCGCGCCTCGAGGTCTTCGGCCAGGATGAGCAGTCGCAACAGGTACTCGCTGGACCCGAAGATCTTCTCGACGTGCAGCGACGTGCCCATGATACCCTGCTCGAGCCCGTGCCAGCCGCTGCTATCGCAGCTCTTCTGCAGAGCCAGCACGTCACGCTGCATGCTCTTGACGCGGTTCTGCAGCGCTGCTTGGAGCTCGTCGTACTTGGCGTGGACCTTGGCTTCTTCGTGCTTCAAGAGCTGCGCGTGCATGCGCCGGATGTGCGCCAAGTCGTCCTCCAAGGCCTTCTCCAGCCGCACTCTCGTCTGCTCCAGGCTGTCCAAGCGGAGCTGCTCCAGCCGGTCGGCTTGGCGCTGGCGCTGTGAGTCGAAGATGGACCGCAGCGCCTGGTTCGACGCGCGCTTGATCCGCGCCGCCTCCTTCCGCTGCTGCTTTTGGAGCGTCAGGCGCTCCATGACGTTCGGGTCCTTGGAGAACAGCACCAGTCGGTCCACGATCGGCTGCTCCATGTGGTTGAAGCCGTTGCAGCCGTCGTAGAACGCGCCAGTGTCCGTGAGACTCAGCCGCTCGCGCTGCGTGTCGACCGCGTGCAGACTGCAGGACTGGTGTAACGAGACGGCCACTTCCCCGCCGCCAGCGCTCCGGTAGAGATCGTCAATGACCCGGCAACTGCGTCGAAGCTCGGCCTTGGACACCGCTCGCGAGTACTGCGGCCACATGAAGACAAGCCTGGCGTCAACTAGCTGAGGGGGACGGCGTGGACTGCTCGCCGTACCTTGGGGAAGCTCCTGCCGACGACCTCGAGCGTGACCGACTCGCAGGCGTCTTGCCGGAACTTGTCGTCCTCGTACAGGAGCTGGAAGAGCCGCGTCTCGCACGACGTCCGCGCGCTATCGAGCAGCGGCTGGTACTTTGCGAGAACCCCGAGCGTCACGTGGCCGCCCAGCTGCGCGTCCTTGTCGAGCGCGACGGCCCTCAAGTAGAGCACGAAGAGCGCGCGGAAGTCGGGCGATTCAAGTCTCATGAGCCGCGCCTCGAGCTCCTGAGCGGCCCTCGACACGCCAAACTCCCGCTCGAACTTGGCGGCGACGTCGGCGACTCGGCTTTCAGGGTAGAAGCAGCAGTGCTGGACGAGGAACAGGTCGTGGGCGACCGGGAAGAAGCGGTCAGTGGGGTCAAAGAGCTCGCAGTCCTCGTCCTCGTCGGAGAACTCGTTCTCGTCCGTGTCGGCGGCATTAGGGCCACTCGGAGCGTCGTAGAATATGCCCGAGGGGATGAATGGCGCGACCGCCGGCGACGGAGACAGGTACGACCGCGTGCTCGCCATGGATCGATCAGATCACTTCCTGCTGCTGAACTGGTGCTTTCGAGTCGCGTCAGAGTCGAGAAGTCAAGGCCACCAACAGTCGGTGGAGAGGCGACGACGACCGTTTCTGCTGTCAACATGCTGCTCATCGACGGATCCAACGCTCTGCCATGCGAGTTGTGCGACCGCTTACAAGATGCTGCGAGGACGACGACGGCCACGGCCACAATTGAAGACAAGCACCAAATCAGCGCCGGTAGTATCGGCTTGTTCAGCTCTTCACACGTCAAGTGCAGTGGGAGTCGAAGCGACCAGCACGTTGCAGCAGCTATTCCGGTCGACTACAGCCGTGCTGCGTCACTTTTAGCCTGCCCGGGAGTCGTCCATTGAGACTCCCATCTCGTTGACAGTCCTGTGTGAGGCAAGCAAGGCGGTGGTTCTGGCTTCGACCTGCTGCCTTCAAGCCCGTGAACGCGTGTGAAGTCGAGTCGACAGGATCGCCATGAGTCAAGACGCAGCCGAGGTGTTCTCCAAGGAGACGTTCCTCACATCACTCCAGCGCACGCCCGGCTTGAGCGGAGCGAATGGCTCCATTACCGCCGCCTCCTCTGCTCCAGCGAGTGAAGAGCCGAGCGCGTACGTGCTGACGTGGCCCAAGAGCGAGTTGCTGCCCCCACATACTAACCGACGGGGTTGTGCTTGGCTTGTGCAGCATGGCGATGGTGCGCGAGCGTCACGCGCAGCTGCAACAGGTCGTCGGCTCGCTATCCGACAAGGTAGGCATCACATGGACCACCAACCACCTACCATCGCCGCTGTGACTGACGCTTGGTATGCCGTCCTCAGGTCAGCGTGGTGCTCGGTCGGCAGGAGAAGGACTTCTTGGCGGCGTACCGCGCGCACATGTACAACGTGCAGAAGGAGCTGCACGAGATGCGCGAGAAGATCCGGCGCAACGAGACGGTGGAGAACAAGTCGGAGAAGATCAAGAAGCTCGAGGACGAGCGCGACTGGTACCGCAAGGAGGCTTTGCGGCTGGACGCGTTCACGACGTCCATGAGCAAGGACCTGAAGGCCATGCGCGACAAGCTCGAGGCGATCGAGGGCGACCGCGACTGGCTCGAGAAGCAGCTCAAGGCCTGCAAGAAGCAGAACAAGCTGCTCCGCGCCGAGATCGACTCGCGCTTGTCTGCTGCCGTCGCCTTGGGCATGGACGGAGGCGCGTCGAGTGATGCAACACCGAGCAAACTGCGGGCTAGCGTCGCCTCTACTACCGGATCCAAGCGGACGTCGGACGTGGCGCTCGGCGGCGGGACGACGGCTACAGACGGCTTGCCGCATCTGAACTTGGATGGCGTCGCACTGAGCCCAACAATGGTCGAAGAACGCGAGGAGAAGCTCAAGAAGAAGCTGCGCCAGCTCAAGCGCGAGCTGCAGCACAAGACGCAGGAGCTGGTGGTCGCGAGGCAGCAGCGTAGCGCGACTGGCGGACGTGACGACAGTGGCGGTGGTGGCGCTCGCTCGCGGCTCGAAAGCTTGTTCCTGCAGTGTGTTGAGTCGGTCAAGGAAGAAGTCGCGCGTCGGCGCAGCAGCCAGGGAGAGGACAAGGGCGGCAAGGCGGCGCTGGCTGCTCACCGGCAACCGCCTCGAGTACTGCTGCCAGAGGCCTCGATGCGCAACCAGAGACGTGATGAGGCCGACGAGTTCACGTCGGCGGACCGCGTGCGGCTCATCGAGCGCCTGCTCGCGCACAACGAAGTGCTGACGCTGCTGTACGCTCAGCTGTTCCCCTCAGAAGACGAGGCTGCTGCTGCTACCGCCGGTACAAGTAACCTAACTGAGGCCGTTGATGGTCACTCGCGACCGACATCGCCGACGCTGCACTCGTCTGCGAGTCTTGCCAACACACGGACGAGTGCGGACGCAGGGGACGCGCTTGGCCAGGACGGTAGCAGTTCCCAGCGCGCGCTGACGCCTGTGGGCAGCGGCGCCGCGTTCGCTTCAGCGGCTCGCGGCTCTGGACTCGCGCTCGACAGCTTCACCAAGGACTACCTCCGCTCCATGTACGTTCAGGCTGTGATGACTTGATGCGGCGACACTGGAGCCGTCTGACACGAGCGCTTGGTTGTCCAGGAGGTCGCAGGGGAACCCGTAGCAACAACAGTGGAGGTGCGGATAGCGAGGGAACACAGCTCTGACACGCGTTTGGACTTCTTCACATCTAGCGGTGAGTGGCTGTGTGGGTTTGATTCATGGATTACTGGCAGGAGACGTCGTCGCAAGGATTCACGCTGCGCAAGCAGACTCGGCGGCGGCCTATGCGGTTGAGCCCTGCTCCTGACCGCGCGCGGCCTCGGCGTGTAGCTGCAGCTGGACCTCGTTCAGCAGCTCCGTAAAGGACGAGCACTCGTACGTGAGGAAGAAGAAGGCGAGCACGTACTCGATGAGCCCCAAGACAGCAAGCAGGCTGCCCACGAACAGGTAGAAGTACGGCGCCGGGACCGCGTCGCCGCCCCACCACCAGGCGGCCGCCACGCTCGCGCTGGCCAACATGGCGGCGGCGGAGCGCTGCAGTCTCACGAGGCGGTGCGCGATCGTGTCGTCCCGCCCGGCGGTCAGGACTTTGGAGACCTCGTGGAGGAGGTCGACCCTCTCGTGCGACGGCGTGGGCGTCACCGAGGCGGACGCAATGGCAGCGGACGAAGTTGGGGACAGCGTCGACCCGTCAGCGTCCACGACAGCGTACTCGTTGATCGCACTGGCGCTGCCGGCCGAGGGTTTGAAGAGGAAGCTGGCGGTGACGCCAAAGTGGTCCGAGAGCGGGCACTTGTCGCCCTTGGCGTCGGTGAAGAAGGCCTTGAAGACGCTGCTGTCCTCGAGCGTCCATGCCCCGGCGGCAGTGTCGGGACTGGGGCTAGACCCGCGCACCTGATAGAGCACGTAGTCCATGCGCATGGGGTGGTCTCCGTGCGAGAACTTGTTGTCGGCCGTCGCGAAAGTGTGGCCTATGCTACCCTCGTTGCGGTCGATGAAGGCGTCGCGCAGGTCGGCGAGTCTCGCGGCCGCGCGCAGCTCGAGGCAGTCGGGCGACGAGTTGAAGTCGCCGCAGACGAGCGTGAGCGCGGCGGCGGCGCGGCGCGTGGCGGCGATGAACTGCGCGAGCTCGAAGGCCTGCGCGGCGCGGTGCGCGGCGTAGAAGTCGCCCGGCCCGGGCTCTCCGCGCGCGTTGTAGTTGGCGAGCAGGTGCGTCGCGTACAGGTCGACGGGTCCGGCGGGCGTTTCGAGACGGACCAGCCCAACGCCCTTGTTGGCGATGAAGTCGGCCTCGTGCAGCGCGTAGGGCCGGCCCGTGAGCGAGAAGGCGTGGTAGAGCGCGCGCGAGATGGGGAAGCGCGAGAGCACGAGCAGCCCCGTGCCGAAGGCATCGGGCCCGAACGGCACCGGGAAGCCCACCGACGGGTTGAAGTAGTGGTAGAAGGCGAACCCGTGCGCCTGCGCACCCGCCAGGATCAAATTGCGCTCGCGCACGTGCCAGATCTCCTGCAGCACGACCAGGTCGAAGTCACCGATGGCCGTCGCCAACTCGCCCGCGCGCTCCAGTGACTGCGGCGCCACCGGCAGGCCTGCCGGCGTCACGCGACGATCGTCAGTCAGTCAGCAAGCGGTGGAGGCGCCGGCGATGACTGTGGACGTACCCCATGCATTGAGGCTGAGCACCCGCAGCGGCACTGGAGCGGTTATGGGGCCGCCAAGCGCCGGCCAGGCGGACGAGGGAGGCACCGAAGCAGGTACCGGGTCGCCGCCCAGCACCTCGAGCAGCACGCGGCGCCGCACGCGGTCGACGGACTCCAGCACGCCCATGGCGAGGTGAGGAGCGGGAGGTTACGCTGGACTGCGGAGCAGCTGGAGAACTTGTCGAGTGCGTGCGTGGGTTGGGTGACGACGTCGCGTCGTAGCGTTTGACACCGTTTGTGACGGGGTACAGAGTAACCTGCATGAGGTAATTAGGGGCGCTCTTTTGAAGAGTAGACTGTACTTGTGAGAGAACGTACCCCTGTTGGGGTGCTTGTTGTAAGAAAATTACAGTTCTGACCATATGCATGCCCGAGTCAAAATCAAACCAACAGCATGGGCAGCGGAGGTGGCGGAAGCAAGCGCAAGCGGTCGGGCGATGCGTTCGCTGTGCGCTCTGCGACGCTGTCCAGCCGCAAGCGACGCAAGCGCGAGGCCGCGGAGGATGTGTACACGCCGGCCCCGCTACCAGCCGCAGTGGGGTCTCTGCGCGCTCTGCGGACGCGCGCCGACGCCGTGGTGGATGCGCTCGAGTGGCTTGGCGACGCCGTGCTGGGCGAGCTCGTGGGCCGCTGCCTGCTCGCGCAGTTCCGCTCTGCGGCGCCGCTGTCTGCGCGCGTGTTCCGCAGCCTGCGACTTGGCGCCGTGGCGAACCGCAACCTGGCGCGCGCCTTCCAGCGGCTGGGCTACGCGCACCGGCAACGCGGCGAGCTCGCGCTCAAGGCCCGCGCCGACGTGGTCGAGGCCGTCGTGGGCGAGCTCGCGCTGCGTCGGGCCGCGTCGAAAGCTGTAGAAGAGCGAGAAGAGCTGGCGAGGCACCTGGACGCGCTGCTAGCCACGGTGCTGCGCGCGCACTTCGACGACCGCGAGCGGTGGCGGCAGCAGCGGATCTTGAGTGCCGCGAGCGCCGCGCCACTGGCCGTCGCCTTCAACCCGTTCGCGTGTCTGCCGGAGGAGGAGCTGGACGAGCGCACCGGCGAGCTGGTCGTGCGGGAGGTCGCGCCAGAGATCGAGCTGCACGACTTTGAGCCCTCGAGCGCCGCCGCCGACCTGGTCCACGAGTACACGGCAAGTAGCCCCGATGGACCACAGCACCACGCCTTCCCCGAGGTGCTGGTCGATCCCGAGACCTCCTCCACCGAGCCGCGGAACGGGCCCATCCACTCACAGACCCGCCGCGCGATGCGCCAAGTGCTGGCCACGGACCACGTGCTCCGCACATCGCGCGAGGTGTTCGAGGTGTTCAAGATCTACGGCATGGCCGTGTTGACCGAGCGCGTGAGCCTTGCGCTCGCTCTGCCGCGGCTCGCGAGCGTCGACCGGCTGTCGCCCGCCAGCCTGGACACGTCGCCATCTGAGCTGACGCACGCTCGTCAGCGCGTGCTGTCTGTCGCCAACCTCGCGACCTGCGCTACGGTTCTGGGCGTCGCCTCTCCGCTAGTGGACGATGGGATGGGCCGCGCGGACGACGAGCGGCTGCGCGCCAACACACTGCGAGCGTTTGTTGGCTACCAGAGTGCTATGGCGACGGCGTCGGCAGCTCCATCACCGTCGCCGTCACTGTCGTCCTCGGCGCGAAGCAACGAGCTCGTGAACGGTATCTGCCGGTACCTGCAGACCGCGAGCCATGGCTCCGAGGATCCCGAAGATGGAGGCTCACCATCGGTGCAGTTGCCGCCGCGCGAGCCGCTGGTGTCGCTTATGCGCGCCGTCAACGAAGCACGGACGTTCATGCGCAGCGAGACGTGCGACGAGTTGCACACCCCTGGGGAGCGACTGCAGCCGCTGCGGACGCCCAAGCAGACGTTCTTGCTGCGGCAATGCGACTCGAACGAGGTCGAGGACCTGTTCGAAGTGCTCGCGCGGGATGTCGAGTACCAGGAGAAGGCGCGGCAGAGGCGCGTGGAGGCCAAGGTGCGCGCTGCTCGCCGGCCCAAGCGGTCAAAAGGGAAAGCGGACGCGGCGCAGCAGCAGTCGACGCAGCTGGCGACGCTGGAGCGGTTCCTGCACCGCCGGTTCCTCTTCTGCCTCGAGGAGATCGTCGTGCTGTTCGCGCAGCGCAAGACGGCCGAGTGTCGGTCCAGCATGGCGCGGTTCCAGCACGACCTGGAGCCGTGCGTCGAGCCCGAGCGCTTCCGCAAGTGGGAGGTGTCGTCGAGCACGCTGACGCTCGCCATGCGCGACAGCTTCTTCCGGCTGCTGCTGCACGACCTGTGCCAGTTCCACGCGGTCGCGTCCTCCAGCAAGAACACGCGCGACGGCACGCGGGTCACGCAGCTGCGCCTGCCAGTGCACTACACGTGGATCAAGTGCGCGGGCAAGCGCCTCACGGACGAGGCGGTCGCCAACACTTAGCGTGGAGGCAGAGCCGGTAGTGCTGTTGTGCTGGTGCGAGTATGCAGAGTCGTGCTGGACGCGAGCGAGTCGGTTGTCGACAGTGAGTGGGCGAGAGCTCGGTGGTGCTCTGACAAGGCGAGAACACTGGTCGCGCGCTCCATCGTGTGGCGGTCAGCTCGACTCAGCGCGGACAGTCGCTGACTCGGGTCGACAGCGGGGAGTGGTCGCTGCCCAAGCGCGCGGCGGACGCGAGCTTGCATGACGCGGGACTGGCCTGACGGAGACTTGGAGAACCGGGTGCGGACGGCGCTGCGCTCGAATGCGTCCTCGCACTGCTTGTGCAGGATGCGTGCCGCAAAGTCGCGCTCGATGTGGTGCTCGGACTGTTGCTCCAGGCCGCCGCACAGTCCGCGCATGTGCTTGGCTCGTTGACGCTCCCCGGTCCACCGATGCAGCTCCAGCGACTCGGGTGCCGACTCGGAGCGCGCTAGCTGTTGCTGTTGCGGCACGGGTCTGACTGCGCTATCGGCGGCTAATGCGACGTTGTTAGCGTGTTGGCTGGGCGTCACGGACGCGGTCGCTGTACTGCTGTCCGTCTTGGACGCTGTCGGCTCTTGCTCCTGCGCTCCACGGGCCGAGCCATCGCAGTGGTCGAGGCTCTGGATTGGATGGCATGGCGAACGTGCATCGACTTTAGGTTGGGTCTTGTCGTGGGCTGGGATTCCGGTGCATGCCAGCGTCAGTGAGGGTGATGGAGGCACCACCGACCGAGCCTCCTTGGGCTTCTGATTGTGCCGTCCAAATTGAGCAGCAGATGACTTGGAAACTGGAGGCAACCCGTGCGGCAGCGCAGTTCCTGGCGGCAGCATATCGTTGTGCGCCACTGGGTCTTGCGGAGGGTTCTCCCCATCAGTTCGCGCGTCATCGCGCTCGGTCAGACGACTTGAGTCTGCTGCTGTCTTTGCGGTCGTGTCCGGTGTTGGGCCACTCGAGCCCAGATCGACCAACTCCGGCGCAAGTACGAGGTCGACGTGCTCCATCTCGTGCCACCAGCTCCTGCGCGTGCTGCGCTTGCGAGGGAACTCATTGTCGTCAGGGAGTGCAAGGCGAACATGCCGCTCCAGGACGACTCGACGACAGGAAGGAGGCGAAGTCTGCGGGACGGCGCGCCTCTCCGGCGCGAGAAGCTCTGCTGCTTCGAACGCCAAGTGCTCGTCAAGCGACAGCGCGGTCGTGTGGTACTGGTGGCAAGAGCTGCCCTTGACAGGCAAGTCAGTCGCTGGGCGGTTGAACTCGCTGTCCACACGAGGCGCCACTGCTCGGTCTCCACCTGTGGATGCGTCCGAGTTGTGCGGAGTCTGGAGCTCTCGGAAGCGCCTGACAAAGTTGAAGAAGCTGGCCACGACGTCCGCATCCGCTCCTCTCGCATGGCTGGCTCTGGGTCGCAGATCACAGCACAACAAGTCAAGCCAAGAACTCAGTCAACCGGGTGGAAACTCGAGCACCTTACTGCTCAGCGAGACGGTCAAGCTCGTTGTTCACTTCAGTCCGCAGCTGCCTATCTTGCTGCAGCATCCGGTCCAGGCGTCGGAGCGCGAACACGGCGTCGTCTACGTCTGCGACTCGGCAGATGTTGAACACCAGCGTAGGCTGCGAGCACTGGGCCAGCACGCGGAAGAGCAGCGGCACGCGCGTGTCCCATTGGTGCCGACGCGCTCCGAGTGTGTGGACGTACCGCAGAAGCGCTAGGAGCCGCTCCATGTTGTCGATGAACTCGGTCACGACCGCCACGAGCGAGTCCACGGAGACTGAACACGCCAGTGCGTGCTCCACTACACTGCGGAAGAGCGCGAGGTGTCGAGCGTCGTCCACGAGCCGCACGAGCACCGACGCGAAGGCGTTGACAGTGTCTTGTGGCACTGGAGCGTTGCTATCGTCTGTCCTGGTGTCGTCTTGGCGCGATGCGTCCGCCACGAGCTGGATGAAGAACCACCACGCCTCCGTCTTGAGCAGCGGCAAGAGCGGGAACTGGTACTGTGGCTCCAGTCTACCGACGGCTCGGAGGAAGCTCGCGCTGACTGGAGCGCACTGCGGGTCGCACACTGCGGCCATGAACTCGCCGACGCGGTTCTTGGGGATCTCGACCAGCTTCGCCAGTACATTGCGCCGTTCATTGCTCGCTTCAAGCTGCAGCATCACGCGGGTGAGCGCCACGCGTAGCTGGGGACCGAACGGACTCAGCAGCGTCACGGCCCAGCGCAGCGCGACTTGCTCGAGCTCGCTCAGCATGTCGGCGGCCTCGGCGAGCTCGTGCTCTTGCTCCAGCGACCGCAGCTGCTCCACGAATGCCGACCGGACTTCCCACGACCCCATGCGGTGTAGCAGCTTCACAAGCCGGCATAGCAGCGACAGCGTAACGCGGGACGACAAGCTCATCATGCGCAGCAAGACGCCCTTCTCCGGGACCTTGTCCATGAGGATGTCGAAGAAGAGCGAGCGTGTCTCGGGCGGCAAGTCGGCGGCGAACATGACGAGTTCGCGACTGGCCGCCTGGCTCTTCATGCCTGCCGCGACGGTCACCAACGTGTTGAGCTGCGTTGGGGCGACGTTCACGGACGTCAGGAGCTTGGCGAGAGCGGGGCACTCCGCCTTGGGGATCAGTAGCAGCAGCTCGAACAGCGCGTCGACCGAGTCGGTGGGCAGCTCGGCCACGTGCTTCAGCAACCGCAAGTTGGCCTCCATCGGCAGGCTCCGCATGAGTCGCACGAGCGGCACTTGCTGGGCTGGAGGTTGTGTGCGCAGTAGCAGCAGGAAGGCGCCGTGTTCCTCTCGCGGTATTGCTCGCAGCAGGCGCAGCAGCTTGCGGCGGCGAGCACCGTCATCGTCTCGAGCATCGGTCAGGAACAGCAGGATCTGTTCATCGACAGAGAAGTTGTCGTGGGTCTTGGTGTCGCCGTCGCCGTGAAGCACTTCTCGGCAGAGGAACAGCTTGTCTCGTGCATGGAGACCCGACACCATCTCGAGCACGCGGCCCGCCAGCGTCTTCGAGGTGGATCTGTCGCCACGTTCGCTGTCATGGCGACCAACAAGACGCTGCAAGACGAGGTACACGGGAGTTGCGGTCGTGTCGGGAATGTCGTGGAGCCAAGCGGCCAGGGTCACCCGCGCATCGCTCGTCAGTGACAAGAAGATGGGGAGGATCAGCGCGAACACGCCGGGGTTGCTTGCTGTCTCAAGGCACTCTCCAAGGACCATCAGCTCGCTGTTCGGCGCGTTGAACTCATCGTCGGACTGGCTGGCGTTGCTTGCAGTGGCGTCGAGCACCTTGGCGACGAGCTGCAAGGGCAGAGCCGTCAAGTTCTGCAGGATAACGTCGACCGCGCGGTCTTGAGTGGCGAGCAGCAGGTCGAACAAGTGGGCGGTAGAAGAGTCACGGCCGCTTGGCTCAGCTTGGAGACGCACGGTGAGCTGGATGACGACCGCTTGACTCGCTGAATCCAGCCGGAAGAACAGTGTGAGCAGCAAGTGGAGCCGCTGGAACGCAAACATCGCGGTCAAGAAGCTTTCGGCGCTCTTGGCGTCCACCGCAGGGTTCGTCACCGACTCCAGTAGATGCAGCAGCCCCGACTTGCCGAGGAGCATCATCCCTCGCTGCGTGATCAGCTCCATGGTTGCTGGATTGGCCCCGAACTTGGCGAGCAGGAGCTGCAGTGTGACCGTCGGGAACTCGTCGAGAAGTTGTGAGAGCATGCGGCGCACCGACTCGTCGAGCTCCATCAGCCTGAGCGGAGACATGGCTGTCGTCTCGAGGAATCGGCCGAGCTTCTTGATCGGAGACATTGCCACTCCAACTGCTGCACCACCTGCTGTGGTGGGAGAGGAGACCAGCAGCGGATAGACGGCGGCAATGACCGCGAGCCGGCTAGGCGAGCTGAGCGGATGCAGCAGCTGGAGCCAAGTGGCGAGACACTGCTCGCGCACACAACGACCGATGAACTCGGCAGCGACCTCGAACGATCGGAGCGGAGGCTGCGTGTTCAGCTGAGCGTTCGTGGGGTACTCGGCGGTGCGAAGACTCACGAGCCACTTGGCCCAGGCTTGCAGCTCCGGGAGGTCGTCCACAAAGTGTCGGAGCAGTTCCTGCAGGTGCTTGGGCGGCAGCGTCGAGGCCACGCGACAGTAAGCGGCGCTCGCGGGCGACCCGAGTGCCTGGAAGACCTTGGCGAGTCGCTCGCGGTCCTGGCGGTCGCCCAAGCTGGCGAAGAGCAGCACGCGCGCGTCGCGGTCGGGTGAGCGCGATGTCTTACCGTCCCTGTTGCTGCCAGTCGCCACGAAGTGCAGCAGCTTGAGCAGGTCCAGCAGGAACCGCTCGAGCTCGTCACGCACGTCCAGCTTGCGGTCGAAGTGCGCCGCCAGTCGTGTCAGGGCCAGTGCCAGTCCACCGTGAGGAGTCTCGCCGCCAGCAGCATCGAGCTCGCGCTCCTCGTCATTGAGGCGGTCTCGGTCGGCGGCGCCAAGTGCCTGGAGGACGGCGAGCAGCTGGGCCTGCTGCGCGGGGCGGAAGCGCGCGTCGACCAGCCGCAGCAGCTCCGGCGCGGCCACCACGCGCTCCAGCCCTAGCAGCCGGAGCATCTCGACGGCGGACCCATCCGCCATGGTTTGCCGACTTGGGCAGGTGTCCAAAATAGCATTCGCTTGGTTCGATCGTCACGGACTGGTGGCTAATCGGTCCATCTTGGCATGCTGTGGTCAAGAAGGACGCGCTGCTGGTTTGATACGCGACCTGCACAAGCATTTGGCCAGTGGTCTGGCGGTAGCCAGAGGGAACAGGCGAAAGCTGGAGCAGCAGCTGGACACGTGCTTCGAGGTCAGCGGCGCTTGGGGCGAACGCGAGCGGATACCAGCGGGCCAGACGGCGGAGGCAGGACCTCGGAGTCCAGGGCGGGGACGCTCCCTGTCCTGCACCCGGGGCTGCGAGCTGTGGACAGGAGGCCATTTCGACCAGGAGCCGACGCAGTATACATGTAAGCGGTATCAGGTCATTTATAATTTTAAACGGACATGAATGTATCA
The DNA here is from genome assembly GCA_023338065.1 of Phytopythium montanum. Lineage (NCBI taxonomy): Eukaryota > Oomycota > Peronosporomycetes > Pythiales > Pythiaceae > Phytopythium > Phytopythium montanum. The sequence goes on from JAADXY010000454.1 coordinate 15,398, forward strand.
CAATAGTACAGTAAATGCTATCATATTTGATACAACACGATTCCCGGGACAAGGCAAGCCGATGGCATCCTGGGCGGCGCTGAACGCGGCGGGCCGCGGGCCGCTGGACGCGCTCGGGGCGCCGGACCGCGCGACCGAAGAGGCTCGTGACGCGGAGAACGCCGCGCGCTACGAGCGGGCGCTGCGTCACCAGCAACAGCACGACGTGCGCCTCGCTAACCTCACGTCGGTTCACGTCCTCTTTCTGCTGCCGAGGCTGACAACGATGGTGCTGGCGACGCTTGTGGGACGCCGCAGACGGACCTGGCCAAGGAGATCTACGTCGACTTGCTGCAGGTCAGTCGCTTGTGCAGTTCATAACCAAAGAGGACGCGCCTAACGCGGCAGAGCATGCGTAACAGGGCGACGCGGGGCTCAGCCAGCGGCTCGAGTACCTGTGCAACAAGAACGCGGCGGCGATCGAGCTCGAGCGGCGCGCGTTCGACGCCGCGCTCACATACTTTGCGCAAGTGAGTGGACGCGTACAGGCGTATGGTGTACTGGAAGAAGGCGACTCACTGAGGCAATCATCTTAGGCGCTGGAGCTGGACGCGACAGACGTGGTGGTCTGGTATCAGATGGCGACGACCGCCATCGAGACGGGCAAGTGCGTGGCCTTCCGTCTCGGACGAGTACTATATGGGAGTTTGTAAACTCACCAAACCTGACTTACAGACTGTGGCTGGCCCGACGCGCGCTGGAGGAAGGCATGCGGGCCGACGACACGTACTGGCCGCTGGTGGAGACGCTGGCGCTAGTGCTGAACCAGCTGGGAGACCGCGAGGAGTACGAGCGCGTGGCCGCGCACCTATTAGAGCACGACCCGCAGTGCCCGTCACTCCAGCTCGTCACTGCCAAGCTCGCCAAGGAGCAGGCGCTCGGTGGTGATGGCTATGCTACAGAAAGCGTCAAGGCTCGAGGCTTGGCGCACGCCCGAGGGTCGGAGATGGAGAGGAGGGGGGCGGTGCAGGCCCGACGCCGCCTGGATCATCTCCACGACAAGGTGGAGCAGGAGACCAAGCGGCGGAAGGTGATGCACGAGACGTTGCAGCAGCAGATGGAGGCGAGCTGTTGTCCACGACCGTACCGACTGCAGCAATTGTCGTGGCAGGGGCTCGGGAAGCTGCTGCTGGAGGCGTTTGAGGAGTCCATGAACGCGAGTGTTGGCTGTGAGTCGACTAGCGGGATCCACCGCGCTTCCATCAGCATCCAAGTGGACGCGATGCTTCTGGCCGGAGCGGAGAGCGACCAACCAGACGCTGGAAGCGCTGGAGAAGCGGTCGAGACCATGGCCATCGAAGAACATACTGATGAGGAGAAGGAGCGAGTGGAAGACGCTCCACGACCCAGTGACAGCAAGGTGGATCGCGCCGTCAAACGGCTAAAAGCAACCAGGAAGACGTCGGTGGACACGACGGCGGACGCTGCGAGCACGAGCGACAATGACGAGACGCTCGACAGCGGCGTGGCGACCGCGAGCGATGCGGAGGAGTCGATGCCAGTGCGGCGCAAGTCCCGGCGCAACGAGCAGCGACGGAAGGACGAGCACGCCGCGGCGGTCAAGAAGGCGAGGGAGAAGAACCTGGCGTACCGACTCAAGGCGTTCCTCTTTGGCCATGAGGAGGGCGGCAAGGCGAGCAGCCCAGTGGATGGCACAACGACACAGCAAGACGACTCGCTGTCAACTACAGACTGGGCGTCACCGCTGACGGTCGAGTTGTCGGGGTCGACGTTCCGGTTCTTTGACGCGGCGCACAAGGAGATCACGCGGATCAAAGCATTCGGACACGAAGCAAGCGGACAAGGCAAGGCTAACGCGGTGGTGAAGCACTCAGTGTCTTCCCCAGTCATAAGCCGTGCTCACACTATGGAGGCGCGCGTGGTCACCGCTCGATCGCTTGCAGCGGCGAAGGTTGCGGACTTCATCGAGCAGTTCGCTGGCCAGTCAGCCTGCAACCTCTTGGATCTGATCCAGGACTACTTGAACCAATGCGGAGACTGGGCACAGATGAAGCTCGGGAGCAGCGACGAAGAGGATCTCCAGGTCGTCTTCTCGTGGCTCGAACGCACGATCAACGGCGATCTCGACCCGGACACCGTGCCGTCGTCTTCCTCTACGTCCGCAGTCGTCAAGCTGGCGGCGAGGACCAGCCAGTCCGCGACGGTCCGTGAGCTGACGCTGCGCACTCGGCTGCTACTGCTTGAGCTGCGCTACGACTCGCTTCTCCGCGAGCTCAGCAGCCGGACGGACCGGTCCCGTCGCCAGCAGGTCAAGGCCAAGGTCAAGGCGCTCATCGCAAAGGCTCAGGGGATTCTACTGGACGTGTGCTGGGCGAATGACGCGGACGATCTGGATGTCGGAGACGACGACGTGCCGTTCTCCCGCGTCGACTTTGTCCGGATCTACTGGCTCGTTGCGCGGATGAACGAGCGCATGGGGGACCCGCGCTCCGCCCAGCTCTACTACTCCAAGTGCCAAGAGCAGCTGCAGTCCAGCGAGAGCATAGTGGAGAGCGGCCAAGAGGAGAGCGATGTTGTGGTCCTGCCCAACCAGAAGTTCGACCAGCAGATCTCACCCGGTATCCTGGAAGAGAAACTGTCCGAGCTGCAGTTCTCGGACGTGTACCTGGAGGCGTGTCAGCTGTACGAGCAGCGGCGGTACGACGAGGTCATTGCGGCGCTCTTTGGCTACATCTTCCCTTTGGAGCAACCCCCTCGACTGCTGGATCTGCTGGACGAGTTCCAGCCAGGAGAGGACCTCACGCTCGGCTCCATCACTGCGGACGACTCGTCGACATCGACGTCCCGCAAGCTGTTCCCGATCATCGTCGACTCGATCGACAAGTCAGAGCAGTTCTCGGTCGACGACGTCATGCGACTGCTGCTGACCATCCTGCACCACATTGCCGTCTTCTTCCGCGGTCTCGGACCAGCACTAAGCTCGGACAAGGCCGACACGACGTCCGGTAGCCACTCGGACGACGACACGCGCTTCCACGCACTGATTGCGATGGAGTTCCTGCTCAAGCACCTCAAGACCAAGTGCTCTGCTGCCAAGTCCATCAGCGCGGAGCACTGCCTGCTGCTCCGCGGGTGCTGCTTGAACCTGCTGGACCCGACGATCTTGCTCATGTTCGAGTCTCCAGCCGACGTGTTCACATTGCTGTGGTCGCTGCTCGACATCGCTCACTCACGTGTTGAAGACCAAGCGGACGCTCCGTCCTTGTGGCCTGGACGTGACGCGGAGAGCGACGAGGCTGGACACTTGCTGCACCAGGTCCGCTCGTTCTCGGACGACGACTTCCGCGACCTGTTCGCTGCCGCGCCGGACCACTCGTCCAAGAAGCGGCAGCCTCGACGGGAGCGCGTGCGGCTGCTGCTCGTCGAGGTCCTCCGGTTCCTGAGCCGCGGGCTGTCGAGGGACGAAGCGGTGGCTACTGGCTTCCCGCCGGAGAAGCGGCGCGCGATCATGCTGTTGTGCATTGATCTGATGAAGCAGGAAGAAGAAGTGGTCGCGAAGCAGAGCAGCAGCAGCGTCAAGACTCCGCAGCTGCTGTTCGGGAACAGCGCCATCCTCTTCCTCCTGCTGTTCGCGGCGCACTCGAGCGACGCAAGCGAGTGCAGTGGTCAGCGAGGACGGATCGTCGAGCTCGTCAGCTTTCTCCATAAGCGGATCGGCCAGCATGGGCTCTGTGGACTCGACTATGGCGAGTCGGGAGACCCTGCGCGATGCGGACCCGACTTCCTCGACACGTGCGTCTCTCTCTTGACCAAGAGCGTGTCAAACACCGACCGGAAGGCAAGAGACTCGACTAAAGACAAAACAGCCGGTGCCCAAGACGAGGAGGAGCTGGATCACGAGCTGGCGCAGTGCTACCGGTGCCTGTACGACGTCCAGATCCTGTCTGGGTGTGCAGACCACAAGGCTGCGCGGACCTTCGCGTCGCTGCAGACCGAGGCGGACCCGGCGATCAAGAGCCGCAAGGCGATCGAGCTCGCACGGTTCGCCATCCCGCTGCTGCTGCACAACCGCCCAAAGACCAACAGCCACAAGAAGGAGAACCTCAAGCTGCTGTACGCCGTGCGCGACGCGTTGGTGGGGACCGAGTTCATCGCTTCGGCGCTGACTCGACGGCAGTTCCCTCCTCAACTGGCCGAATATGTGAACCCGAACGGTCTGCTGCGTTGGGAAGCCAGCGACGAGGAGACCTTGTCTTACGTCAAGTCTGTTGAGAGCGAGGCGACGACCGATGGCGGCGAGGAGGACGAAGACGTCGTCGAGCACTTGAGCCACTTGTGGTATCTCCTTGGGGAGAACCTGATCCTCGGCCGTGTGCGGAGGAGGAACAACCTGGCTGAGCTGATCGACATGGAGGCCAAAGTCCGCGAGCGTGTGTCGTTCCTGCTAAAGGACGTGCTGTACTGCCACCCGGAGCGCATGGCGTCGTGGGTGCTGCTCGGCGAGACGATGAAGGAGCAGTACCACGTGACGACGGACGCCTGCGCGCTCCTCTTCGGCCGCAACCAGCGGATCGCGGCGCTCCAGGCGTACACGAGGACGTACGAGGCGCCTCGCACCAGTGTCAAGGCCGAGAAGATCGGCGTCGACTCGCTGCTGAACCCGGCCGACGACGATGCGGAGGACAGCAAGGCGTTCGCCGACGTGGTCTTGAACGGAAGCTTGTTCAAGCGGATCAAGCAGTGGAAGGACCGCCGTGCGTCTACATCCACGACCGCCGGTGACGACAAGGGAGCTGGGCCTGGCCGAATAGAAGACAGACCGAGCGCTGTCCAGAGCGAGGAGGAGAGGCGGGGAGCGCTCGAGATCGAGCAAGCCGCGTGCGAGTACATTGCGCAGATGATCGAGTTCACGCGGCGAAGCTTCGAGATGGCAGCACGCCTGGGCTCTGCGTCTCTGAACGTTGCGGTCTCCAGTAAGAAGACGAAGAGGGCGAAGGAGAGCGCGGCGGAGGATGATGAGGACGACGAAGAGAAGGAAAAGCTACGGGACTCGGTGGTCGAGTGCTTCGAGGAGGCCGGACTGGTCCTGTACAACGTCCTGCAGGAGTTCTCGCTGCTCAAGGAGGGCCGGATGGACCGGTTCCCGGCCAGTATCTACTCCAAGGTGGTCGATCACGCGCTCCTGTGCTTCCGGAACGGACTGGCACTGTGTGAAGCGAGCGCGGAGGTGGAGGCGGACGCGGACGAAGCGCGCTTCCGATTGTACTACATGATCGGCAAGGCGCTGAAGAAGAAGCGCTGGGTCCAGAGAGCTCTAGATGGCGGGGAGAAGAACCGGCAGCTGGACGTCACCGCCGAGATCCTGCACTGCTTCTCGACGGCCGAGGCGATCCGCCAGGACGGCAACATGGGCGAACACGCGCTCGTCCACGCCTTCTACGCGCTGCAGGCGGTCCGAATGGAGCTGGTGACGGACGCGTCGCCGTCTATCGAAGGTCTCCGACTGGCTGGCAAGTACTTTTACGTCGAGGCGGAGGATGAAGACGAAGAAGAAGAGGGGGAGGACGCGGTGTCGAGTGGCGGAGAAAACACTGCAGCCAAGAAAGCGGATGCTTCACACAAGAAGCAGCTTGCTACCAGCACTACCAGCGCATCCGAGACGCAGACAACTGAGTCCTGGACGCCTGAGAATGGCGCAGACCTCTTTGCGATGGTGGACCGCGTGACGTCTGGCGGTTCAAGCTCACAGCTCGAAGCCGGCGTCGCCATTGCGCGCGGCTGGCTCATGCTGAACGTGATCCAGGCGCTGGAGGCCATCCCGGACGAGGACCGGTACTTCCACCCGTCGCGGTACGTGCTGGCGCGCGCAGTCTATTGGCTGGCGGAGCACTACGCGACTGCTTTGCTGCCTCTCACTCCGGACACTGCGGTCGCACCGCTGCTCTCGACGTTGATGTCTGCTATAGACGAGCATCGACGGTCGTCGCCAGTCGAGGGAGCGTCGGACCCAGCAGCACGAGCGCTGAAGGAGCTGGCGCCAGTGTTCGACAAGAAGCGGCCGCAGGTCGTCGCGATCTGGTTCTCCGAGTACATTCCGAGCGCCAAGAAGTTCGAGGAGCTCAACCAGCGGCAGATCAAGTATGATCGCTACCGACTCAAGTACTGGCGCTATCTCACGCGGCTGCTGCAGGAGAACGAGGCCTACGGACGACTCAAGGAGGTCGGCGCCTGGGTGCTCGCGTGCAAGGAGGACCACGACGAGATCGACCTGATGCTGAGCGTTGTTCTCCAAGCTCGTGGCTCGGTACTCCGCAAGCGAGTCCGCGAGCTGCTCCCGCCTGTGAACGGGCCTGAACCGGAGGCTGAGGCGCTGCTCAAGCAGCTCGCCAAGGCGTACTTGTACTACCTGGACGTGGCGGACGCGCAGCCACGGCTTGTGGGAGTGGTGGAGCAGATCCAGCTCCTGCTGGAGAACGCCGAGCTACCCATGGTCTGCCTCTTCGTGCTGTGTACGACGCGGTTCCCGGCGCTGGCGCCCGTGTCGCCGGCCACGCGCGCACTGCTGGTCGTCGACAGCGAGTTCGAGACCAACGTGGGCGTGATCCAGGATGCACTGCGGCGGGACGAGCTGCCGCCGAGGATCTACGACGCGCAGGGATGTGAGGCCTGGCAGGCGTTCCTGAGGGCCGCGCGCGCCTTCTGTGATGAGCGATGGCCTGAACGCACGGGCAAGGCCAAGACACCCAAGAGCCGAGCGAGAGCCAAGCCAGCAGCGGTGGCGGTAGCAGCGGTTCAGGCGGCTTCAATTGCTCCTAGCAGTGCTGGAGAGGCTGGTGTCGTGACGATGGAGGCAGTGGCGACAAGTGGAGTGGAGACGGCACAGGGCCAGTGACGCTGGATGGAACTCGATTGCCTCTCTTGCTGCGTTGGTACAAGTGCGTTGGGCTCAGAGGCTGTGCTTGCGTCGGAGCCAGTACAAGTCCTGCTCGACGCGGCCGATGATGCGCTGGATGCGCGCGGGGTCCGCCTCGTCGCTGTGGCGTCCGAAGCCCTG
>JAADXY010000455.1:0-22437 GCA_023338065.1 Phytopythium montanum
TAGACACAGTCGCGCTCGCGCGACATCTTGGGTCGCGCGCCAACGGTCGCAAGAAGATTTGAATGTGACGAACGAAACCACTCTCGGAGTGACCTCGGACGTGACCAGTTCCGTGCATTTTTGAATATGAAACTGGTCTCTCATCGTGTTGTACCGAGGGTTTTTATCGTAACCGGGTGATGTCAATCAAACCGGTAGCTGTCAAACCAAACCGGTAGCTGTCAAACCAAACCGGTAATTGCAGTTGCCCAAATAAGACTAATTTGGGTCGTCGAACGTATTTTGGGGGGGTATATGTTCTTCAGGTAGTACTCTACTTTTGAGCCAATCAAAATGCTGTCTGCTCTGCTTCAGCCAATCGTGTGAGCTCCAAACCTGATTGGCTTACCGTGAGCCAATCAACGCGCGTAAAAAAGAGGGGGAGGGGGGGGGTGTTTTTAATCACAAAGAGGGGGTGTTTTAATCTCCTTCGGATAACTCCTTTGGAATGCGTGTAAGAGTGATTGACACTCCTCCTCGCGCTGGACTTTTACAAACTTATCCGTCATCTAACTGGTAATGTTCATAAAGCAACCAAACCATCATTCCGATTGCTTGACATTCTTGCAGTGAAGTTTGCATCATTTAATTGTTAATTAACAGTTAAATCATTCGAGTTGATGGTCCAATGGGTACATAGTGTGTATCCATCGGAGCAAATTATTCGCCGATGAAGAGCGCGACGCCTGCGAGCACCCAGTGCGCGTGGTTGCCCGCGATGGGCATGCACACCTCGGCCAGTTGCCGCTCGCGGTCCGCCGCGTAGTACAGCGGCACCTTGAGGCAGCCCTCCTTGGCGTACAGGTCGTCCGCGTCCTCTCTCGCAAAGGCCACGAAGCAGGCGGGCACGGCGGCCAGCTCGGCCGCGTCCGAGCTCGCCTCGAGCAGCGTGCCGCCCTCGAACGACGCGCCTTGCAGCAGCAGCCGCGAGATCTCGAACCACTCAATGGCGGCGCCCGCGGACGCCAGCCGGTCCTTCTCCCAGCACGACAGCAGCTTCATGCCGTCCATGGAGCAGCGCTGAGCGCGCGCGCTCTGCTGCCGCAAGGCGTTCAGGAACGTGCCCGGGTGCAACAGCTCGGCGAGGTCCAGTGGCCGAGAGAGCAGCGTTCCAGCGGCAGCCGCCTCCTGCCAGTCCGTCAGCGCGCGCTTGCGTCTTGCTAAAGCACGCAGCCAGTCGGCGCAGGCTTCTCCGCCTTCGTCCCACCGGTTGCGCCACTCGCCGGGGACTTCGCCAGCAAGCAGCGCCGCCGCGACCGTCTGGATGGCCGGCGTGAGCAGTCCAGAGCCGTACAGGACCTTCTTAAGCGCCTGCAGCGCGCTGTTAACGTGCTGCGTGAGCTCGAGCGCCATGGCGTTCTCCATGGCCACGAACGCGTCCGCCGGTGCGAGCACGGCTGCGTTCCCTCCTTTGCTGCTTGCACTGAACGTGGCGTTTCCGTCGAGCTGGAGTGTTGATGTGAGCTTGGCCCACGCCTCGAGCAACGGCGCGAGCTGCGCGCGCCATTTCTCGCGGTCGAACTGTCTCGCTGCGCCTTCGCTCGCCGACAGCATCTTGAGCTGAGTAATCACCTCGCCGGACAAGGTGCGCTGCACCGACCGCTCAATGTTGTCCGGCAGGCCAAAGACGGACGGAGCGTCGCTGTCCGGCAGCTTGTCGATGAGCGCCAGGTAGTCTTCGTGCCGAGCGCTGGCGCCTGGGAGCTTGACGCCGCCGCGGAGAAGGCTCTTGGCACCGGCAAGGAGCTCTGGGCTGAAGTACTCGGCCAGTGTGCAGCGCAAGACCCGGAGGTCGTACGGGTTATCGACGCGTCCGCCATAGATGGCGCTCTCCATGAGCCCGTGGAGCGTCTGCCAGTCGATGGAGGCACCTGCGCCGCTCTTACACGCGAGCTCCATGACATTCGAGCCCGCGCGGAAGTCGCCGAACGAGAACTCGTAGAACTTGGTCCAGCCCTGCGGGATGTAGGTGCGCCGCTCCTGCAACATGGAGTGGAAGAAGGCGAGCAGGAAGAGCAGCTGAGCCCGCGGGCTGTTGCTGCTGCCGCCAGCGTCTCGCTCGATGAACTCTGGCGACCAGGACGAGTAGGTGCGCTGCAGGTTCTTCTTGAGCCCCGGTGGCGGCTCGAACGTGATCTTGAGGCTCTGCTCAAGCAGCACGAGCGGGAAGGCGTCGTGCGGTTCAGTCGTGAGCCACAGCCGGAACTTGTGAGCGGCTGACAAGGCGCTGATCTCCTTCTCGAGCGTCGGTAGCCATGCGACCACCAGGTGCAAGTTCTGCAGACACAGCCAGTCGCCACGCTCGGCCGAGCCACGAAGCAGAGCAAGCGCTCGCTCCTGCTGCCCGCCACCCATCGCCAGCTCCGAGTAGTTGCCCTTGCCGACCACGGCCATTGCGACTTCCTCGAGCTCTTTGCTTGGGTCTGCACCTGCTGTAGTAAGCAGCAGCACTGGCGTCGTGTGGTTCGCCTCGTCGGCGCTGACAGTGCGGAGATCCAGCGGCGGAGGAGTCAGCGACTTGAGCTGCAGCGCACCGCAGATGAACTGGATGATTGCGCTCTGCAGTCGGTCTGGACGCAGCGCCTGGACGACGAGCACCTTCTGGAAGGCCGACAAGCCGCCAGCAGAGGCGCCAGCCTTCTCCACCTTGGGGTGGAAGTACTGCTCGCACTCGGCCGCCTGAGCCCAGCGAACCCAGAGACTCGAGTTGTCGAACTTGCACATCTGCGAGAGGTGCGGCAAGGTCTCGCACAGGCGGTTGAACGCCTCCTTCCGCTCGGAAGCTGCCCAGTCCGGCAACGGAGTGTGTGAGGAGGAGACGACGCCCTCAGAAGACCCATCAGCGGAGACGATGCTGCCGCAGAAGAGCTCGTACTCCTTGTCGTCGAAGCAGTCCGGGTGCATCCCCTTGGCGACGTGCAGTCCAAACATGGGGCGGTGCTCCTTGAAGAGCGCTCGAGCGACGAACATGAAGACTTTGTGCTCGAGGATCGGTAGCAACCGAGCAATGCGGTCCTTGGCGCTCGCTGCCTCCATTTTGGTCGCGAGCGTCGCGCGGAACAGCGTGAGGAAGCTGGCGAGCGAGAAGCGGTACATGTGGTTGACGGCGCTGAGCTGCTTGACGAGGAAGAAGAGCGTGGCGCCTTCGCGCGCGAACGGCCGGTACGAGTCCCGCTTCTCGTCGAGCTCCTCGGCCTTGCGCGCCGATTTCTCGAGCGCCTGCTCGATCTCGGCGCTCGTCGCCTTGGTCTTGGTCAGCGACTCGACCAGCGCAGTGTTCTCCAGGATGTCGCCCTCGGACGTCGCGAGCGCTTCTACGAGCTGCTTCTCCAGCGCCGCGAGCTGCACCTTGCACTCTTCTTCTTGACGTAGTAGTGCGCTCTTCTCGAGCTCGAGTGCTGGCTGCTCGTGTTGGATAGTGACGCCTAGTAGCTGACCCTCGAGCCCGGACTTGGTGACTGTGAAGTTGACGATGTTGACGATCGCACGCGCGTCCGGAGCGAGCGGCGGACTTGGGTTGCGAGTCACCAAAAACAAACGGAAGTTCTCGTTGTAGTCGACCACCTTGTCGCCAAGCGCGATGACGAACCGCGGACCCTGACGGACGAGGTCTCGGCGGACCAGCGGGTACAGATACGGCTCGACCGTGTCGACTTCGAGCACCACGAGCGTCTTGCCGAATCGCACGGCCTGTTCCACTTGGCTCACGAACCGCGCGTCCCGAGCCATGACGACTGCCAGAGGCCGTGACGTGTCTCGAGCGAGCTCGGCTTGTAGCCAAGCGGTACTCGCGCTCGCCGGGTCGATGATGAACGGACACCTCGGCTGTCGCTCGCTCTTGTCTCCTACGGCTGCACCTCCTCCGTTGTTTGTGGCGTTGGTATCGCTCGAGTCCGTGCTGGACTTGACGACAATGAGAGCGTTCTCCATCGACAGCGCGTCCGAGGGGAGACCCATGCCCTTCCACGTCAACAACTCGCTCTCCGAGCTCAGCAACTTGCAGTATTCGAACTTCGGCCGGCTTGACGAGCCCGAGTGTCCGCCAGAACCTTGAGTACTTGGGGCGAGGTCCAGCAGCTCAGTCTCCCAGGCGCGCACAACTCTCGCACGAGTGTCTTCCGAGCACTGTCCAAGGAAGGTGGTGAAGGCTGCAGCGAGTAGCATCCGAACTGGCAGGTCAAGTAGACGAGCCTCGAGGTCCTGGACCTGTTCCGCCCAGCGTCTTTGCTCGCCTCCGAGCTTGCCGAGAAGCGCCTGTGCCTTGTTCAGCGTTCCCTGCGCGATCTCGAGGCCGACACGCAGCAGCTCGGCCTCCTTGGTCTTCTCTGCGAACTGCGCCTTCATGGCGTCCACCGTCGCGTCGATCTTGCGCAGCTCCGACTGGCACTGCTGCAGCCGTTGTTGAGAAGCGTCCAGCGACGCCTTGGCCTCCTTCAGGTCGGCTTCCAGCGGCTCGATCTTGCTCAGCACCATGGCGTACTTGAGGTTGGCCTTGACCCACGTCGCGAGCGGCGCAGCAGCGACCGACACGCGGTAGATGGTCTCGTGATCGAACGACGACGCCTTGTTCTTGACGAGTTTGGTCACCGATCGCGAGATGTCCGGACTGATCCGTCGAGCGTCGTAGTTGAGGATGTCGTCCTTCACGCCGCGGTTGCCCAGGAACTTTTTCATCGAGTTCCACGACGTGTCCTGGATGCCCAAGAGCATGAGTACGGCCGAGAGCACGTCGTGGATGGGCTCGGGTGGCATCTTAAGCGACCGGATCTCGTTCAAGTTGTCGCTCTTGATGTTGCCGACGGCCTCCTTGGCTGTCTGCAGGATCGGCGTAATATCCCCGAGCTCCGACTCGATCTCTCGCTTCCGAGCGTTCGTCGCCTCCTCAGCTTTGGCCAGTTGCTTGGTCAGCTCCTCGACCTCTCGTCGGTTGAGAGCCGCGCGGTCAAGCGCTCGCTGGATCTCCGTCATCGCCTCGTCCGCTGCCACTTGCGCTGCGCCAAGCTCCTTCTTCTTGACTGCAGCATTGCGGCTGAGCTCATCGACAGTCGTCGATGCCTCCTCGAGCTTGCTCAACCCGCTCTTCAAGTGCCGGATCTCAAGCACCACTTGCTTGCATTGAGCGTCGAAGAGCGCGCGCCAGGTACCGATGAAGCTGACGAATTCTCGCGGCGTCGCTCCGAGCTCTTGAGCACTGCGCTGGTACACACTAGCGACGAGTGGCGCCGTCGCTGGGAGACTGACGGCGAGTTGCTCGCAGCCAGACAGTAAGAGCGCGGGCAGCTGCTTGAGACTGGCGGTTCGCCACTCGCCCAGCCACGCGATAGCACACTTGGTGTACAGCGCGGGGTTACTCTCACAGCGCAAGGCGAACTGCGCGTGGCGGGGGTCCATCGCCAGCGCCACGTGGACATACTGACGTACTCGGAGGACGAAGAAGTCGTGCACGTTGCGCACTCCACTGCCGCCACCGCCAAGCTCGAGCAGCTTCTCCTTGAGCGGCGAGATCAATGGCTCGAGCTCTTCATGTGTGAACAGTCCAGGAACTTCACCGGCACTCAGCAGAGAGTTGGTGAGCTCCAGCACGGCTTCACTCTGAGACACGTGGTGATCCTCCAGGTAGAGCACGTGGTGCTGGCCCTCGACGCCAGCTTTCACCAGCAGACTCTTGAGATCAGCGCGGAAGCTGGCAATCGCGGCGCCACCATCCGACTGGCCGTGTCCACCGCTGCTGCCAGTGGACCGTGCGACGCTAGGAGACACGAACGTATAGCCAAGCAGGTGCGAGACGAGCGTCGTGGCGGATCGCCGGCCCACGCCGGAGCTGCCGACGAGCAGGAGCGACCCTCCAGGCTCGGACAGCACGCGCTCAATGACGGCGACGTGCTCGAGGATCTCGTCAAAGAGCTGCATGTGCAGCTCCTTCTCTTCGCGCTCGTACAGCGCCAGCCCCTGTTGAATGACCTGCGCGTACTCGTCGCTCGCGATGCGTTGGAGACGCGAGGAGAGCGGCGTCATGGCCATCAAACCGCCCTCAGCATCGGCTGTAGCCCCAGTACTTGCGGCCGACTTGCCGAGCAAGGCCGAGAAGTACACGTCTTGCAGCTTGGTCACATGCCGCCAATGCTGCTTGAGCGCGGAGTTGAGGATGCCGTCGAACTTTGCGATCGACTCTGCGTCAACAAGTCGGTCGCGGAACAACCGGCGCGCCTCGTACGCCAGCACATCGAGCACTTCGTCCGTCGCGAGGTCATAGCGCAGCAAGGAGAGCACCCACTTGGTCAGGTCTCGCGGCGTGAACAAGTAGTGGCGTTGCTCGTCGACTGAGAACCGCGACTTGGTCGCGTCGTAGATGTCCACTAGCGTCCGTCCTAGCTTGTCCCGCGCCGAGGACGCGTCGCTCTGGCTGCCGCCGCCCCAAGGAGCAGGCAGTGGAGCCTGGTTCGTCGCCGTCGCGTGGTCAAACACGGCCTCCAGGAACGTCGAGTAGACGACAGCGAGCTCCTCGGAGCTCGGGTAGTCCATCGCCGCGACCTTGACGATCGCAGTGAACCGCGTCGACAGTGGGTGGCGGCCGACCGTCGTCGCCGCGTTCATGGACGCGACGATCTGCACCTTTTCGAGGCCGAGGAACTCGAGGTTGGCGTCGTAGAAGCCATTGAACGTGAGCAGCTGCTGCAGGAACGCGATGAGCATGCACGAGTCATACTGGTCCGGCTTGGGCAAGTTGATGTCTTTCAGGTACAGCACGAGGCGCTCGGCATCTCGAGGGCGGTAGACACGGCCGGTTGGGGTCGCGAATAGCGCGCAGGTCTGCGCCAGCTTGTGGATGATGTGGTCCGCCGTCGTCTGCGCGTTGCAGTGCAGCACGGTCACGGCGACGCTCTTGAGTCCTCGAAGTGCTTGCCGGATGAGCATGTTCTTGCCGCAGCCCTCGGGCCCGACGAGGATGAACGGCTCCATGCGCTCGACCCACGGTTCGAGGACTTTGAGACCTCGCTGGACGCTCACCGTCGGGATGACAAGACCACCCCCACCACCGCCACTATCGCCTCCACCGCCTCCACCTCCTCCGTCTCCAGCGTTCATCAGCAGCGCGCTGAGGTCGCCTCGGTCCATCTTGCCGTCCATGGACCCGTACGTGTCGCGCTTGGTCTCGTACGAGTAGTACGTGCTGCCGACGCAGTAGCAGTCGAGCGGCGCCGTCATGTCCGGCGGCCGCTCGTTCGCCATCAGGAAGACGGACTTTGCGAACGCCGAGCGCATACTGAGCGACAAGTTCGCCCCGAGTCCTCTTATGAGCGCACAAACGAACTCGGTGCGTGTCGTAGCAGTCGCAACGTGGCTCAGCGCTCCCATGATGGTCCCGACCGTCGTCGTGTCCACCACAAGGTCGTGCTTCTGCAGCTCCTCGAGCGCTCGAGAGAACAGCTCGTCCAGCCAGCCACGCAGCGCCTCCCGCTGCTTGTTGCCATCCTCTGAGTTGGCGATCGGCAGCGCGAGCAGCCACTTGCTGACCAGTCGAACGACGTCCACGTCTTCGTCCGACAGGAAGATCATGCCCATGCGCGAGATGGTCGCTGGAGACGCGAACCGCAGGTCGTGCGTCTCGAACAAGAAGTTGACGTTGGCGCCGAAGTTGATGCGCTCGCCGTTGGGCAGCGTCAGCAAGTGGTTGTCGTCCAGCACCGAGTTGAGCGACTCGATCCACTCCGGGTCGACGTCGCCGTCGCATACGATCCACGAGCGAACGTTCTCAGGCTCCTTGACCACCAGTCGAGCGGCTGCAGTCAGCACTCCATCCGCCCACTCGCGCGTGTCGAGATCCATCTTGCCCAGCAGTCGCTCGCGAGGCATCGACTTGGGGTTCATCACGTGCGTCTTGACGATCTGGCCGCACTTGACAAGCGCCTGCTGGAGAACCTGCCACACGGTCGACTTGCCACTGCCTGATGGACCGACGACGACGCAGCCCATGCGTTGGTCAAGCGACTCCTTGAGCTGCAGCATCTTGCGGATCTGCCGCTCGTCCGGCTGGAGGAAGAACGGCTTGCTCGTCATGACCTCGCGCAGCGCGTCACCCAACGCTCCACCGGACACGTCGGCAGAGTCAACGCCAGGGAACACATCGCCGATGAGAGCCAAGAAGCGAGTCGCGTCCCCAAACGTGAGTTTGGACAGCGTGTTGACTCGCACGGCTTTGATGAGAAGTTCCGTCTCTTGAGCTGGTGTGAGACGATCAACCGTGGCGTTTGTCGAGCCTGCGTCGCCTGTTGAGCTGTTCTTGGATGCGTCGGCGATCTCCTTCTTCGCGGTCTGGAGGAACTTGCCGGCTGTGTTGAGAACGGCCTTGAGGGCTCGCAGACCCCAGTCATAGTGCTGTTGAGGCGTGAGTAGTTGTCCGGACAGCGAGTAAAGCGACACGACCTTGGACGCGATGTCCTTGGCCTCGGAGAAGCCCTCCGAGTACAAGATGACCTCGGCGATGAGGTTGTTATCTGGCCGGCCCATCGCAACTGGCCGGAAGAGCGCCTTGAGGTTGTCCGGCAGCTTGGAGCGGCCGCCGTATCCCTTACCGGCCGGGTTGAGCGTCACGAAGATGCCGGCGTTGAAGTCCACGTCTACCGTGCGACTCAGTAGCTGGATAGTCGACACGCGGTCCTTGATTGCGTCCTGGATGACTTGAATCTGCTGGGAGATGGCCGAGAGCTGGTCCTCTTTGAGGCGGTTGAACTCGTCGAAGCAGCCCCAAGCGCCGCACTTGACCAGACCGAGGAAGATGCGGCCCATGGACTGGAAGTCGATGCCTTCGTCGCAGTTGAAGACGAGCACTTGGCGTCCGAACTGGCCACCGAGCGCCTTGACCGACTCCGTCTTGCCGGTACCGGCTGGGCCGTACGGGTTGCCGCCAAAGCCCATGTGCATGCCTTGAGTCAGCGTCAGGTAGCACTTGTCCGTCAATGGAGTGTGCACCAGCTTCGGCGCGTTGCCCTGGTACTCGTACGTGTAGTCAAAGGCTGCGTCGTTCATGCGAACCCGGCAGAGCTTGGAGCTCCCGCTGCCTTCGAGGTAGAAGCGCAGCTGCTTCTGCCACACCCAGTCGGTCGTCACGCGACAGTTTGCCGCGAGTAGCTGGTCGCACACGTCGATGTGGTGCACGAGATCCAGCACCAGCGCCTTGGCTTTGAGTGCGAGCAGAGGCTCCGCGGTCAGGTCCAGCGCCGTCAACTCTCTCAGTGTGTCCATTAACGAGCGTCTAAGGTCTGAGACTGTCCCGTTGGCGATCGCGTCTTCAGCTTGGGAGCAGAAGCGGATCTGCTCGGCTAGACACAGTACTTGAGACGGGAACGCGTGGTAGTCGGGGGCTGTACTCGCGACGCACTGCGTCACCAGCACGCGCAGCGTCTTGCGCATCTCGGCCGTGAACGTCTCGAGCCACTGCTCCACGGCGCTGGTTACAGGCACCGGCGTCTGTAACGCGACTCGCTCACCAGCTGAGCTGAGCATCGCAACGATAGAGTCCCCAGATGCCGAGAACTCGACGCGGTTCACGCCTTGATAGAGCTTCTTGAGGTGGCTCTGGATCACCGCCGGGTTCTGCGACTGGCCCAAGATCTCCAGCTGAGTGGAAGCAGACACAAATAATGTTAAACACACTCAGTTTCTTTAATTCATCAACTACAGCAAGGTCACGTACCAGGTCTTCGTCGCCGATGAAGTAGAAGCGCGGCATGCGCGCTCGTTTCTCCTCGAGGAAGTCGGCGAGCGCCTTCTGACATCGCTCGAGCTGGTCCACCATCATGGCGAGTCGGTCCAGCAGTTGCGGGAACAGCATGTCGTCCGTCAGGTTGAACAGCTTCGGGTCGCGCTCGACCGCTGTCATGATGGTCGTGAACTCGTCGTCAACCTTGCGGAAGCGCGGCTGCTCGGCTGGCAGCGCTCCCTTGGCGAAGATCGGCACGAGGAACACCCACTTGCGCTGGATCACGTTGAGTTGCGACAGCGCTTGGTCCAGGATCGTCATCTTGGACTCGTACTGCGCCGCTTCGCCCTCGAACGGCTTGAAGAACTGCGACTCCTTGAGCGAGGCCAGCAGCGACTGGTTGTCGCCCAGTGCCAGCGTCAAGTCCTTCCAGTCCTTGATGATCGGCACGCTCGGTCGGCCAGAGTTGGCTCCGCCCTTGTCTTCTTCGGGCATCAACAGCGACAGCTCGGCCGTCTCGGTCCAAGCCCGCAGCTCCTGCAGCGCTTCACGGATTGTCACTTCGCCTTGAGCACGGGCATGAAGTATCTTGACAAACTGCAGTATCGCGGGTTGTTCGAGCGCCGGGAACACATCGACTAAGTGTCCGACAGTCAGGTTGTGCTTTTCGACGCCTCTGGGAAGTCCGAGCTTGCGGAACAGCTGCGTCCAGTGGTCGTCCTTGAAAGGTTCGCCTCGACAAAGCTTGAACGCTGGCATCGCGCGCTTCACGCTGCTGTAGAAGTCACTGATGCGCGACGCCACAGCACTTCGTTCACTGCTGGCTGAGCTAGATGACGCCTTGTCTCCACCTTCAGTGTTGCGTCTGGGGCTCGATGGAGGAGGAGATGGCGCTGGTACTGGTAGCTGCTTGGTTTGCTCGAACCACTTCTGTGCACAGTCCTGGAGAGCAAACATGTTCGAGCAGCAGTACGTGATCCAGTCCATGACTGCGATCGCGCGGACTTCCTCTCGGAACTGCTGGTACGCCTGCCAGCTCTGGTCGAGCTTGGCCACGTCTGCAGCAAGGACCGTCAGTCCGTTGAACAAGGGCTCGTCGAGGCCAAACGCCGCGCAGTTGGCAGCTAGTGCGGTGCTGCGACTCTCGAGATCGGCCAGCTTTGCTCGCCAGTCCGCCATCGCACTGTACACTTTGGCGATTGCCTCGTCCTCCCATGAGGTCACGTCGATAGGCCGCAACACATTCCACCGCTGCCGAAAGCGGTCGATCTCAAGGTTGCACTCGATCACATTGGCCGAGATCTCGCCCTTGAGATGCTCGCGCTGCTCCTCGATCATGTCGTTGAAGGCTTCGAGCGCGATCTCAAAGTTCTCCCAGCGCGTCGGAAGCTGCGCGAGCCGCGTCTCCACCTCGCTCGTGTCGAGCGACGACGCGTTTGACACTGCAACCGCGTTCAGCAGCAACGTCTTCTTCTTCTCGCCTGTTCCGAGCTGCGCGTGGGCCGCAGGGCGGTCGCTGTCGATCGTCTTCCACTCGCGCTGGGCATCCGCGATCTCCTCGATCGAGTGCGGTCGGCGGTTCAGGCTGTCCATGGCGGCATCGACAAAGTCCTCGACGGCCTTGATATGCTTGAGCGCGCTGCGTCTCAGAGAGAGCAGCAGCGCGTCTTGGAAGCGGCCTAGCAGCTCGTCGAGGGTCCTCTTGAACGGGACAAGCGACACGAGAACGCAGTCGATCCGAACCGAGTCAGGGATCTTGTCGCTCTCCTTGCGCTTCGCTCGAACGGTCTTCAGGTTCAGCTCCCAATCGGCACATTCATGCAGTTCAGTCTCGAGCAGAGCGTCAAGCGCGTCGTCTCCACCTGCGAGCCGCATGAGGACGACTCCCCACGCCTCGTACTCTGCAACGAGCGCTTCCACCCGCGAGAAGAGCTGCTCACAAGCTCCATACACTCGTACAAGGTTGCCAGCGTTGGCGTCGCACATGGCGGCGAACACGTCCGGGTTGGCAAAGCCGCCAAACTTGGTCGGTCTCGCCACGAACTTCTTCATCGCCTTGTAGTACGCGGTCCGCAGCTCCTCGATCGGCGGCTTGAGCACAAATGAGGACGACGACGTAGACGGGAGACTAAGTGCGGTTGACATCGATGATGAGCCAGAAGAGGACGACACTGGTGCCAGATGCAGCTCGGTGCGAATCTCTCTGATCTCCGGCAGGTTCTCGTTGAGCATCTCGAGCCCGATCTGGTACCCGCTCTCGAGCACCTTGTACACCTGGTGGTCCCAGAAGAGGAACCAGCGCTTGGTGCGGGTCGGGTCTTGCTTGCGAGTCGCCTGGGTCACGACCTTCTTGATCTCGTCCCACCGCTCCTTCCAGCGCGAAGGGTAGCGCAGCAGGTCAACGTCCATCAGCACAACCAGCTCCTCACCGAGCTTCTCATGCACGCGCTTGAACCTGCGGTTCTCTGCTGCCAGGCGGTCCGCCGCATCCTGCAGCTGCTTGACGTACTCGTCACACTCGTCCAGGTTCTGCCATGTCACTTCCCGTGACGAGGCTTTGCTCGGGCTCTTACTGCCATGCTGCTGCGTTGCTCCACCTCCGCTCGGACTCTGAACAACGGCTTCAAACGCCAGCAACGCGTCCAGCAGCATCGGCTTCTGCTCGTCGATGATCTGCGCCTCCATGTTGTTGTAGAAGTTGGCCACCTTCTTGAGCGTCACGCCGAACCGGTAGTACTTCTCGGCTTCTTCTGCCACCTTCCGCACGCGTTCGGGTACCCATTCATCGATGCCTCCACCACCAGCCGAGGTGAGATCGCTGTCTTTGCCTGAGTCTCCTCGGTGTTGGAGCTGGAGCTGTCGCTGTTGAGCTGACAGCTCCGACAGCTGCCGAACGTCCCGTAGCAGAGTCACAAGGAACTCGCTGTAGTTGACAATCAACTCGCCTGTACGCGCGTCGATCTGCATCAAGCGTCCGCGCAGCCGCAGTGCCCGTTCACCGTCGTCGTCCAGCTGACGCTCAATCATGTCCTGCCAGTCGCGCACCTTGTCGAGAACGAACCCATGAACGCGAGCTGAGAGCTGCTCACAGTGACGAGAGAGCGACGTGAAGGCTGGTAGGTCGCGAAGAGCACATCGAGCGAGCGCCAGCAGCTCCCGCAGCCGCGTCCCGAGCGTCTGGGCCCACACGATCGCGTTCACCTCGGGACTCAACGTCTTGCCCACGTGCATACTAGCGCTCTTCCCGGTCGCCAAGGCCGTCGACGATGCCTGACGACGGGCTTCAAAGTCGCTGTCGAGTTGGTCCACATGCGCTAGCAGCTGAGCCAGCAGCGCGTCACGCTCCGTAGACAGCGTCAAAGCAAGCGTCGGACGCTCCAGCAAGTGGAGATAGCGCTGGAGGAACCGCACGGCTGCTCCAGGTCGAGCCGCCACGAGCGCAAGCTGGTCCCGGAGAACAGCGCCGACCTGGACTTCCACTGGCGCGAGAGCAGCTTCGAAGGCTGCGACGGCTCTCTTCCACAGCGACTCCGTGTACGGGTTGTAGTACAGCGGCTGCAGCGGTGCGAACGGCGCAAAGCACGCGGCTGCAAGCGAACGCCGCTTGTCTCGAGGCAGCAGCGAGCTCAGCTCCTCGAACGTCGTGCGCAGCTTGAGCACGTGCTCGAGTCGCTGCGTCAGTCGCTGGACAAGCAGCTGCGCGTAGTTGATGGTGTTGCCTGAAGAAGACGAAGATGGAGTGGTGGCGACCCACGGATGCTCTTCAACCGCCGGCCATAGCGTCAGCGTCAGCGTCTCGACGGCGGATCCCCACTTATCACACAGCCCTACGGCCTGCTGCAAGAAGTGCACGATATCATGGAGAGGGCTCGTCCACAGGTCAAAGTCGCGCGTGGCCGCCGCCTTGTCCAGCACGAACGCGTTGACAGCGGCGCCTACTAGCGAGAGCACGTGGTCCATGCGGGATTGAGGGTACTGCTGCTCGCGAGTGGCCACGTCGGCGCGCCAAACGTCGTCTAGCGCGTTCTGTGTGTCGTCCAGCAGCTCGAGCATGTCGCCGAACGACAGGTCCCTCAGCCGCGCGAACCTCGGAGCCACCGTGTCGAGCGCGACCGTGAACTTGCGAGCGCGCTTGGCACTCCGTGGGTCGCTTTGCTGCTGCTCCCAGTAGCGGCACTCGTCAGCGACCGTGGCAATCGCCATCAGGCTCGTACCAGCGTCTCCAGTCTTCCCGCTGGCTGCAGCTTTGCTGCTGCTGCTAGCGTTGTCCGCTTGGAGCAACAGTGCACTCGCGAGCCCCGAGTCGAGCTCCTGGAGCGCGTCCTTGAGCTTCTGGGAGAGCATCTGAGCTGTTCCATCGTCGCGGAGTAGAAGAGGAGCGTACACCTGGTGCACGCTCTCGTATAGGCACTGCACTGGCGCCTGGGAGCGCACAGACGTGACTTGGATCTGCTTGCGCATGTTGCCAGGCAGCAGCGTCTCGCCCGAGAGCTTGACGAACGTCGTCGTTGCCTCGACTTCAGACTGCTGCTTCCCATCTTGCTGGTCGCTGCCCGTCGCTTCTCCGCGCTCGAGCTGCGTCGACAAGAAGATCTCGCCTCCGTCTTCACCTCCGTCTGCGGCTCGGCCCGCCTCTTCGTCGTTGTTGTCTTTGCCTTCGTCACCGTTCGGTTGTGGCCTCTTTGTGTCGCTCCCGGGACGACGGAGGAGCCGAGCGTGGAGAGCACGGCACTGCGGGTCGTCGAGGAACTTGCCGAGCGCGTCGTCGCTCGCCTTGGACCCGCTCAGCCGCGCCTGCGGACCCCAAAGACTGGAGAGCACGCCCACGACGTACGCTCGCCGCGCGTCGCCCATGGTGTCCGCTGCTCGCAGCAAGGAGAAGGACTGCGCTTACTCGACACGATGGAGGAAGACGGTGCTTTGAGTGGAGCTTTCGGCAAAATGGAGGCAGCGAACCGACGCTTTGGCTCTGTCCTCTCCTTCTGCCCCGACTGGTCAAGGTGACGGATACGTCGTGAAAGGGCACACAACACAAGGCTCCAGCGTCTCAGACAGATTGGGACCGCGTCGTTTCGCTATTAATTGTAACAGGCTCCGCTACGTGGGACTCACGAGCAACGACTGTGAGTCTCAAGGCGTGCCAAGGTCTAGCTAGTGCTTGGCAGTGAGATGCCCCCCGCGTTGGTGGCGGAGCTTGAGGATGTGGCGGTGCAGTTGGCTCGGCTCTGTGGTGAGCTGGGCGTTGGTGGCGACGAGGAAGGCGATGGCGAGGAGGATCTGGACGATATCGAGCTCCAATTGCTGGCGTCTGATGACGACGAGTTCGTCGAGGACACGGACGAGGAAGAGGTCGATGGAGACGGCCAGTCGCTCGTGTCGTCGCTGGTTGAAGCCACGAGCGAGTGCGAGGCGCTGATGAAGCTGCTCGGTGAGGACTGCGACTCGTCAAGGTAGCGACTGTGATACGTGGACATGTGGATCAGTGAGGGTTACCATTCGACTTACGCACTCGTGGATCGCTTCAAGCAACGAGTTAGGTGAAGCGGCTGGACATGGGTCTACCGAGGAAGACCAGCGAGATCCCCAGCTGCAAGAAGAGGCTGCAGACCGAAGCGAGGCGGTGGTGTCGAGAGAGAGTTCCAGTGATGAGATCGATTCGAGGCGCGAAGACGGTATCATGGGAGAGATCAACGCGTTCGCGAGCGACCTCGAGGCGCTGTCGAGTCTGATGATTCCACGTGATGATCATCAAGACGAGCTCTCCGATGTCAGCGATGACGACTCCTTCATGGAGGAGGAGGGAGAAGGCAGCTCAAGCTCAGAGCGTCAAAATGACCAAGGCACGACGACAATCAGCTGCAATGGCACCAAAGCTACAATGAAACAAGGAGCTGCCCACGCACCAACTTCCAGGCCTGCCCAAGAGGCCATTCCTCTGCAGTCCAGACCGCCAGCTCCGCCCAAGGCGGGCCGCACTCATCACGGATCTCTCAACCATCTCATCCGCCTCCGGGCTCGAAAGAAGCTGTCGACTCGCGAGAGTTCCTTCAAACCAAGAGCAAACGTCGGTGTTGGCTCCACAAGCGAAGCCGACTGGAACGAGTTCCAGCGCAAGAGCTTCGCGCGACACATTTCGCGCCAGCAACACGCTCGTCTCCGCATTATGGAGGATCAGGCAGCCGAGAAACGGCTAGTAGCTGCGCGATTCCAACACAGTACGACGCTCAGTCGCAGCCAGCAAGTGAAGTCGGTGAAGCAGGAGAGAGGGTCGAAGCAACCTACGTCTGTCCCCAACGCGGACGACCGCTCGTACTTGGATCGCTTCTTCCACCGCCAAGAGCCCAGGAGTGACATCGACAGGCATGATGTCCTTGACAAGGACGCGATGACTCGAGTGCTGTGTGGCGTGTACATCTACGGGCATCGTCGCGAATGCGTCGTGTACATGACGTTCTCGTCGATGGCTCAGCTCCGTGACCGCGTTGCTTCGCGGCTCGGCGTCAACCCGATCGTCAACTTGTATCGAGAGCGAGGCCTCACGACGACGTCGACCACTAGCACTCATCCACGAGGCAAAGGGAAGAAGCAGCTTCACCCCACGCGAATGTTGCAACGCATCTCGGGCTTTAGCCACATCGCAGATGGAGACGTTCTCTGTGTGACGAGGGACTCGTACGAAGACATGGCGATCCTGTGTGAGTGGATGACGGAGCGTCGACAGCGACCGCCGATAGCAGGAGCAAGTCCATCAAGGTCAATCCGATCCACAAAGACACCAAGCAGTGATGATCAGTGCAACCAGACGCCCACCAATGCTGTGCCGGCGCTGCGTCGCATGGTCGAGGGGGACGCCGCGCGTCGCAACAAGCCCAAGACGTGCATCTCACCGCTCTGGGACTGCAACGGCCGCAGCATTCGCGTCGGTGACGCAGCCTATCGCATTCGATCGGCTCCAAGCAACGACTCAACGCGGACGAAGCTCGGACCCAAGAGCATTCACAAGCCCCGCAAGTGATCCAACCACATTGATCAAGACTTGCAGTCGCGGTATCTTCGTCCACGCGCGGTTTCCTCCCTCCCTTGACTCGAGCCTGAACAGCAGCCGCGCACTTCATCTCGCTTGCTTTCTAAACACTCTGGATCTTGAGCTCGATGCCGTGGTCGTCGGCAGCATCCTCGTCGCCGCGCTTGCTCTCCTCGATCGGACTCATGTTGGTGGGCGAAGGCGTCGAGCCCAGCGGCGAGCTGTGCATCGCGCTCGAGCCGCTCGTGAATTCGAACGTCGTCTCCTTGGAGCCGTCTTCCTTGGTCCGCACGTCCACCGGCATCTTCCCCTTCAGGTACATGTAGTCGCTCAACGCCTGCACACATCCAGGTCACACGCGCAAGTGTGTGTCAGCCGCGAGTCAACAATGATCTAGCTGAAGACGGGGAACTCACGTTGCGGTACTTGCGGTGGACGACGAGGACCGCCATCATGAGCAGCAGCACGACGAAGCCGACGATGCAGATCGCCGCGTAGACCGAGTAGAGCGCCTTGGTGTCGAGAACCACGGCCTGCTCCGTGCACGTCGAGACGGACTGCGCGTCCGACTGCTGCGACCCGCCGTAGCACGCGAGCTTGCTGGCGTACGAGACGGTCTGCTCGCCGCCGGAGCACGCCGAGCGCAGCTCGTTGAAGTAGTCGTCGTTGCACACTGGGCACGCGTACGCCGTCTTCCACACGATCATCCAGTGGCACTTGTCGTCGTCCATGGCGGTCGCGCTCGGGCGAGTCGTCGTGCCTGGAGTTACCAAAACAGTTCGGTCAGAGCTGTAACCCGAGCCGAACACAACTGGTTGCGACCGTACCGCTGTTCAGGTCGCACACAAAGTCGAGCGTGGTGGACGCCAGATCGCCAGTGCTGCACGCCGAGCCGGCCGAGTACTTGACCTTGACGCCAGCGCCAGTCTCCAGAGGCTGGATCTTCATGTGGCTACCTCCGCTGGCGACCGTCCATTGCTTCAAACGTTACAGCAGCATCCAGTTAGTCCCCAAGGAGGTAGAATGAGTAGGCAAGAAGCGCTTACCGTTGGCGCAGAGCACATGACTTCGCCGTAGCGAGCCGACTGCTGGAAGAAGTAGTTGCCGGCCTCGCGCGGGTTGACCATCGACACGCGCACGACGTACGGCAGGTGGTCGGCGTCCGTCTCGACCGCGCGGTCGACGATTTGGCCAGTGATGATGTCTTGCCAGTCGTCCGCGACCGGGCGGAAGAGGCCCGCGAAGATGAAGTTCTGCTTGTCCATCTCGAACGCCTCCGTGCCGTACACCGGGTCAGTGCTCAGCAGACTCGTCGAGTTGCCGTACACTGTGTCCTCGAAGATCCAGCTCTCGTTGCCCCACACGAGCGACTCGAGCAGGGAAATGTTGTACGTCAGCTGCAGTCCGTCCAGCGTCGAAGCCACCGAGACCAACGACGACGACGACGACGTTTCCGATGGCGTGCTAGCGTTCAGCGTGAGCGACTGCGGTGCAGCACACAGGCGCGCGCCGACGCTGCTGAACGTGTTGGCTCCGCAGCTCGTGCACTCACTGGCTCCAGGTCCCGAATACGTGTTGCTGGGGCACGCGGTACACGTCGTCACTCCGTTGGCAACCTTGGCGTACGTCCCCGCAGCGCACATTCGACAGCCGTACGAGTCCGCGACGTCATCGTCGTCGCCATCAGTGCCAGTGTCAGCTCCGACAGCTTGGTACCCAGCAGGGCAGCTTCCACACTCGACACCACCGCCCCCGGCAGTCCCGCTCAGGCCCAGGTATAGCACCTTGGCCTGGATGAACTGCGCCGCCGCCTGGCTTGACGCGCGGAGCACCAGCTGGAACTGCTTCGTGGCTGCTCCGGTGGCATTCAATGGCACGAGCTGGGTGAACGTGCCGTTCTCGCCGCCATGAAGCAAGTG
This sequence comes from Phytopythium montanum, assembly GCA_023338065.1. Taxonomy (NCBI): domain Eukaryota; phylum Oomycota; class Peronosporomycetes; order Pythiales; family Pythiaceae; genus Phytopythium; species Phytopythium montanum. Next base: position 18,683 of record JAADXY010000455.1, read on the forward strand.
GACGATGTTCTCGTCGTCGTCGTCGTCGTCGTCTTCACTGCTGGTTGACGACCCAGACGCCGTCGTAGTCGATCCCACTGGTGGCTTCGTCGCCGTCTTGGTCGAGTCGCTGCCCAGGTCCTTCACTTCGAGCTCGAGCCAAGCACGGGCTCCATTTGCTCCGAATGTCGGCACATCCGACAGCTCGTACGTCAGATTCAGGTAGCCAGAGTGCACGAACGTAGCGTTGAACTTCAACGGGTAGCGGCTCCGGTGAGCGGTAGAGCTGCTGCTGGCCGCGTTGGACCGAGGAGCGACGAACGTCAGCCCGTTCTGAGTCAGCTTCCAGCCATCGCTGGTTGCAGACGCGCTGTCCACGATAGAAGGCCAGCTGCTCCATCCGTCCGGCGTGCCGAGACCGAAGGCCATCGCGTTGATGGCGACCTGGCCAGTCGGACAGGCACTGCACCCTTCGTCGCCTCCAGACTCAGACTTTTGGCCTGGTGGACACGCCTCGCACGTGTCGTCGTCCATGAGTTGATAGCCCCGCGCGCACGTGGAGCAGGCAACACCCGTCGCCGGAGCCGGCAGGCTGATGGAGCCATCGAGCGTCGTGTCACACGTCTGCGGTTGGCTCCACGAGTACGTTGCGTCGCGCTTGCCGTTGATGCACGGCGAGTACGTGGCCAGCAAGTCGTCTGACGAGCATGGACGGCGCTCCACACAGGACTCCAAGCCGATGGATCCCTTAGGCGCGAACGTGTTGGCTGGACACGGGTAGCACGTGAAGTCTAGCTCGCTGTCGGACTGCGCGGCCGCATACTGGTCGGCGTCGCAGAAGGCGCAGAGCGAGCCACCAGTCATCGTCATGTCGCCGCCGCACGTGTGGCAGTGCAGGTCCGAGAAGGCGGTGCCGACGATCTCGACCACCTTGACGAACGCCTTGTCCGCCCCCTTGTCGCCTGTGTAGTCCTTGACGTAGTCCCACGAGAACGAGTGCGCGCCGGCCGACACGCTGTGCGTCGCCTCCGTCCAGCCGTCCGTCTGTGAGATGAGCGTCGTCGCGGCGTTGTCGTCCACCTGGAAGATGAGCCCGTCGTACGGGTCCTCGGCGTCCACGCGGTACTGGTACGTGATGCTGCCGTCGCGCACGAGCGTCGCGCTCACGCGCAGCGACGAGAAGAGCCGCGTGGCCTCGTAGTTCTCCAGCACGCCCGAGTTGTCGCCCGACGAGACGTACGACCCGTCCGCGGACGCGCTCCACGCGTTGCAGTTGTTGACCCACTCGCCAGAGTACATGTCCTGCGTCACGCAGTCCGTGTGGATCTAGGAGACGGCCAAGAGCAGCAACGTCAGGGTCTTGTAAGCTGAATAACGAGGTCTAGAGAGTGACGCACCTCGATGGGGAGTGGTGTGCTCCAGGCGCCGGTGCGCTGAGAGAAGAGCTTGCCGCCGCCAAGCGAGTACTGGCCCGTGGGGCAACGCTCGCAGCCGGAGACGGGCTCGTCGCCGGAGAAGCTGCGCACAAGCACCGTGTCGTAGTGTTAGCGGTTGCTGGAGACCTGAAGATGCGAGGGGAACGCACTTGGCGCCGAGGAAGTAGCCGCGATCGCATGTCACGTCACAACGGAGGCCATGCACGGGAGCTGTATGCAAAAGTAAGGAAGCGACCGCGTCAGTAACGAGGATGGGGACCAGAAGGGGAAAGCAATGGATGCGGCGTACGCTTGGCGAGCACCTCGCCCTGCGTGTCGGCCGAGCACGTGCCGCCCTCGTCCGTGTAGAAGAAGAGCGAGCGCGCGTTGTCGACGCAGTCGCTGAAGCCGTAGCGGAACGTCGGCGCGGCCCGCGATACCGCCGCAGAGGCCGCGGCCACGGCCACAGCAGCCGCCAGCGCGCGCGCCATGTGCTCGGAGGTGATCGAGAGGAGCGGGAGGCTTGAGGAGCGGGCGGGCAGCAAGCAGCGAGCGCGAGCGAAGGGAGCCGCCGTAGAGGACGTGCGTGGGTTGATCGACACGCGGGATGCCATGCGGGCTGCGAAGCAGATCGCCAGTAGCGTCATTATTGTGAAAATCTCAAATTAGTGACATAAATGCGCAGAAGAACGAGTTGAAGTGTCATCTTGAAGTTGGCCGCGAGCGCTTTTCCTGGTCAACGCGCGAGCCTTTCGCTGCGTCCGGATGCTCGGCGAGTGCTTGTCTGCCCTCCTCCTTGGAGCTCACTTCACAGCTCGCTGTCTACCCCGGAGAGTCTCCTTTCTTCCCCACCATCCCAAGACAGACTCGAAGCCGACGCGCAGGCATGTCGATGTACAAGGCGCTAATCGTGGCGCTGTCCGTGGTGGTGGTGATGGCCGAGGCTCGCGTGCACCAACTCACTGGCTTGACGCTGTCGAAGACTACTGGAGACCCCACCCCGCCGAAAGCTGTCGACTTGGCGGGCGTCTACGACTTGCCTCCCAAGCCTACGGCGGCGTTGACTGCGCAGACCAACGCCATTGCTGAAGACAAGCCCAAGAGCAGCGCGGAAATGGACCTGCGATCGCAGCTAGTGGATGCGATCGAGCGGGTCGTGCGCACCAGCCGACGCCGCAGAAGCGACGACGACACTCGTCCAGGCTCCGACCTGGTCGGCCCGCTGAGTGTCCCAGACTCGAGTCGCAACCCTGTGACGTCCGAAGTCATCGATGAACGCGTGCGTGCGCTGCTGCTGCTTCGGGATTCAGACGTGGCGACTCTGCGAGACAGAATCATTCTGTTTGTGGACGCGGTACTCCCGCCCTCGTCGCTGTCGTTCGCATCGAAGCCGTCGGCGCGAACGATCGACGCTTTCAAGCCTACCAAACCGGTTATCGAGCTCCCCGGCGGGTTTCCGTAACCCGAAACGGTCTACCTGGTATCTCGACTGGCAACACTGGACGCTGCACGGAGCGATACTGTACTGCGGAGGCGTTTGCGACTGCGGCATTGCGTTCGGCTCTACTGCGGAGCTGAGACCATGTCGGGTCACTGCGGTGGTCGCCCAAAACTGTCAGACGGGATGCAGACGTAATGAGTGAGGTGCACGCACTTTGAATCAAAGGTCCTGCTATCAGTCAGAGCTGTTTGCTCTGGCGGATACGAGCTGCACGTTCGCATCTAACTTGAGTTATGATGGAGAAGGAGTTGCGTTTGATCCGAGTGCGGGCTGTTGTCAGTCGTCGTTGACGCCGTCGTTGCCGCAGATGTCGTCACGTCTTCGCTATCACTCCAGTCCATTAGCCGATCATGTCAACACGTCCGAAGTACTTCTAGTAATCCTTTGGACGCGGAGGATTACCTCTCGCCTGTTTCTTGCTCCTTCGTCTGATGCTCACTCCTGTCTGTAACGTGGCACTCGGGATCTTGGCGAGCAGACTCGCCAAGTGTGTCAATGATCACTCACTTCAACCGCCTATGCATTCGCTGCAACCTGTGCTGTACACCCATGCAGCTCGTTGCGGGTGTCTGCTCTCACAGCCACCGATCGCGTGCTTGGAGGCTCGAAGCTCCACTGTCACTCGACATTTTGCCACGGCAAGCAAACACCGCTGCATCGACACCATCCCGTCAAGACTGTCATGCTCGCCCGCTTCTCCTTCCTCGCGCTGGCGCTGACCTCGACTGCGGTCGCGGCCGAGGAGTCTCCGCTGCCGTCGGTGCGCCTCGGTTTCCAGCTCAAGCGCAGCACCATGGCCGTATACGGCTCCACCTCCTTCGACGTGTTCGCCAACCCGGTGGTCTCATCCGACGCTGGCA
>JAADXY010000456.1:0-22392 GCA_023338065.1 Phytopythium montanum
TGACCTGTCGAATGACATCTCAAACCGCGACACAACATTTCAAAATTGGATCGTACGGGAGTCTCGAAAATATAAACGGATCGGTGTTTTTTCCGTGGATACAATCAGGTGTGGGATAATTCTTCCTATGAAGTTCTTATCCCAAATGATGAAGGTTTCAAACAACGAACTGATCGTTGCGATGGTCGGGACATCATTACCTTGTTACAATGCCGCCCAGAAACCCAACTGACCCACCACCTCAAAATTCCAATGGATTTTCACATTGAAAATCCTTTTGATTTTAATTTTTTACGAACCTCTTTTTTTTATAGTCAAAATGCGACTCGCCGGTTGAAGACCATCGCATTGCCTCTAATGACTAGCTGCGCGCGTCTGGTTGCAGTCGGTCATCAACATCCATGGAGAGAGAAAACAACGCCCGATGTGCAGGGGAGTCAGCCGTGTTGGCGCGACCGTCGTCAACGTTCCGGCTTCCATCGTTGCCGGACAGCAAAAGGCGCTGCTCTGCTGCAACTGGGTGCGGTTCTTGCTGCTTGGGTTCGCTCAATTGTGACGCTTTCTTGATTGGCTTTGGGCGGTACATGGAGGTCTGTCTGTGTGTCTAAAATGTCCTAATCTAACTCCCGGTGCCGGTCAGTCCGAGCCGTGGAGCAGGCAGAGGCCGCCGCGCTTGGCGAAGCGTCCGCAGCTGCTCACGGTGCACCGCAAGTGTCCGTCCGAGCCAACAGCCACGAGCACAGGCGGCGACAGCGACTGTCGTTGCGGCGGGTGCTGCTCCTGGAACGGCGATGCCTCTCGTAACCAGGCGTTGTGGGACGGCAACGCCGCTGGTGAGGAGTACAGGCGGTCGCGCAGGCCGTGCTGGAGCGAGTGGATGCCTGGCAACAAGCCATGCTGGTAGTGAGGCGTTGGCAGTCCACTTGCAGCCGACGGTGGGGGCGTGAATGACTCGCTCGAGACCTGTGCGAACTGCGAGAAGCGGGACTGGAGCGCGACGGTCGGGCTGATGGTCGTCGGAGCTCCAGTTGGCGACGTTCGCAGCGGAGGGATGACTCCCGGCGGCGAGTGGCCCTCTCGCTTTATCAGATGAGTCAACGGAGACGCGATCCGCGCGTCCATCGAGCTCCGGAGCGACAGTGGAGACGCTGTCGAGAGGTCCGGACGGTGGCCGGCAGCTATTAAGAACGCGTCCGCTGCGGCTCGGAGCTCCGGCGTCTTCCTCTGACCCGTCGACGGCGAGAGGTGGCGCCTCTTGCCGCCTTCAGAGGCCACTCGGACCTCCACGGGGACAGCCGCCGCTTCGTCCTCGTCGCTCGACTGCTGTCTCCTATGTATCGTCCTGTATTGTTGTTGTTGTTGTTGCTGGTACTGCTGCTGAGCCGACCGCGCGGCCATGAGCTTGTGCTCGCTGCACGTGCCGCCTCGCACCGCCTTCTTGCCGCAGTTGGCCACGACGCAGTGCGAGTTGCCGCCGTGGAGCTGGCAGTATGAGTTGGCGAGCGCCTTCCGCGAGCAGTTGATGGACAGGCAGCGCCGGTACCCTCCGTGGCTCACGCACAGCCCTTCGTACTGCACGACCTTGTTGCAGCCGTCGATGCGGCACCGCTTGCCTCCGCCGTGGGAGATGCAGGCGCCGCCGCTCTGCGCGCGCTTGGTGCAGCCCTCAAAGCCGCACTTCTTGCCGCCGCCGTGGATCCAGCAGAAGCCGCCGGTCTGCGCGCTCTTGGTGCATTCCGGCTGCTGGCACCGCTTGCCGCCGCCGTGCGCCACGCAGAAGCCGCGGCTCACGACGCTCGTCGTGCAGCCGTCCACGGCGCACTTCTTGCCGCCGCCGTGCGAGATGCAGAAGCCGCCGGGCTTGGCCGTCTTGCCGCACTCGGGGAACCCGCAGCGTCGAGCGCTGGAGCGTCCAGACGCGCCAGTCTTGGCCATCCGGCCCGTCGACTTGGTCGTCTGAGAGGCTGGAGACCCGGCCGCACTCGCTGGCTGCTTGTGGGAGCCCATACTACCGGTAGAAACTGCCGTTGACCGGAGAGAGGAGAGAGGAGATCCGAGTCCCGAGTCCCGAGTCCCGACCGAGTCGATCGAGAGGAGAACAACAAAGCAGAAATGTCAGTCGATTGTACCCAGAGCGAGGAATGCTTGATACGCAAAGCCATGAAGGAGTCCATACGGAAGACTCGACGGGGCGGGCGGGACCCTCGAGCCACTGTCTCGAGTCGAGAAGGCAAGTGGCGCGAAGTGGGTCCCGTCCTTTGACTCGCTCGTGATCATATATCAACACGATCACGGGTCGTCGAGCCTTCGGAGCAAGAGGACTGACGACCTCAAACAGAGGGTGTCGACGCCGTCAGCCAGGCATCAGAAGTGATACACCATCTTGCCAGACGACCGACCGACCGACCGATCGACCGACCGACCGATCGACCGACAGTGGAGTCGAGTGCCAAGCACTGAAGCACTGCCAGCCACTCGGCCTGAGCCAAACGTCAACGCCAAAGCGGGTGCAAGGCAGTCAAGTCCTCAACGGGGTGGGTCATCACGACGCCGTCTCGCTCGCCCCGGCCTTGTCATAGAGACCCACTCTCGCCCCCGTCTCGACTCGTCGACACGCAAATAGTACACGCAGGACATGCAGAGTGCAACACGTAGACGGATAGAGCAGAGCACATGTTTGACATGAAGAATGTATGGGGACGCACCGTGGTGGTTGGCTTGCAGCAGCTTGGTGAAGGCCGCGACCTCGACGGACACGGCGTCGCCGCACCGGTGCATGTCGCTCATCGTCAGCATCAGGTCGGGAACGAGTCGACTGCCTGTGGGCGTTGATGTGTTGTATGGGTCGAGCACTGGCGCTGGAGCCCGCACTTTGCTGCTTGAGCGGCGATTGTCGAGTGACGACGGAGACGCTGCGGGTCGTTTTCCGAGGGCTGTGTGGTCGATCGCAGGTGAAGAGAGAGGCCTCGAGTGCGTTCGGTACGCTCAACGGGGACCGCTGGTTGAATATAGTACGCTCGAGCCGCAGTGAGTCGAGCTCTAGGCTCGGGTATATGGCAGGAGAGGGGGGAAATGAATGCTGCTCGAGCTCAGAATGAGGCAGGGACGAAGGCTGACAACCCAACGACGACGTGTTCAAGGCGATAACCGTCAACTCCTGCTTGTTGAGTGAGTGAAGAGCAGCCTTGGGGTGTATTTATATATCCACCGGCGCATGGGAAAACGAGGCAACTCGCTCAGGAAGGCCGCGTTGCTGGTCCGAACGCGGGCGGCGCATCTCCTTCTCTTGCTTGCCGGCGACTTGCAGCGACCCATCGCGCAGCGTTGAGGAGTGTATTCTTAGCTCTTCTTGGCTGCTCTTGTAGTGTAGTTCCGACCCTGAAACTTGCGCGATTCGGGAGCTGTTGGGGGCTATTTCTGGCTGGAGGGGGAGGTAAATGAGGGCTCGAGCTCACCTAAAAGGTACCGCCACCTGGAGAGAACGTGGTAAGTTGAAACAACAACATGCTGATGCGACGAGCTCGAATTCAAAATCCACAATGTTGTTATCTGCAGATTCCTGCTGACTTTGGACAACACCATAGCGAACTGTCAACTGAGGCATTCCAGAGCCTCAACGACGTCCACGCAGACATGCACCACCACCTCCATTGTATAAATGCAATCTCGCTGAGCTTGGTGTCGTCAGGTTGAACCGGTTCTTACGAAACACAATGCACATGACACAATCGCCGAGTTCGGCATCAAGTGGATGAATGAACATGGTAAAAATACTCAAGCTGGGACTGTGTGAGTCTGGTTTCGTGACAGCCGACGCCCCGAACGCGCTGTCCGTTGACGCGTCCGAGATGCAACAACCGAGATATAAATGGCCATTCCGCTATGTTGCTAAAATAGCATAATTCACCACTGGCTATGAGGTGCGTCAGAGCTGGCGAACTCACTGCCAACGCGGCATCCAGACAGCGAGTGGACGCTCTACTCGCTCGGACGCTAACAAAACCCTTCGTTTGGCACGAGCTGAGCCTAAAACGTCGTTCCAATCGCGCTAATCCGTCACGAGGGACAACCTATTCCTGCTCCGATCTCCGCAGCTAGCGAGTTGATTCCTGCGCCACTGTCTGGGTCTCTCCCTTGATAGAAGAGCGCCAGCCTAAGCCACTCGAACCCCCTGCAAGCTGGTCGATCAAGTCGAGGAGATATGAAAGTACCTGCTTGATACCCGTAGCCATCGTCACTCCGTCCATGATATATCAATCCATCGCTGTCGACCGGTTGCGAGAGAGCTGCCGTTCCGTTCGCGCCGACCAGGTCGAGCGCTCTCGCTGGAAGGAAACGCGTTCACTGGACTGAACACTTGACATTGCGCAATGGAGACCGTCCGCTTGACTCGTAGGCGCTGTGCGTTCACTGGCGAGAACATCGTCGTGAGCTGACGTCTCTAGTGGCGGACGGAAGGCCAGCGAGGCGGAGTCTCTAGTGACGAGGGGACGACGTGAACTGGTCAATCCGAGCGGACATGCGCGTGCTTCTCGACCGTCGATGGATTTATTTCTCCGCTCATGACGAAGGCGAAAGCTTTTCTAACCTTCCAAGTGAGGCGAGAGAGTCGCCAACGCGGTCCAGTTGACGGAGTATGCATCAGCGTCAGGTACTATCTTAAAATAGTAATTCAGGAAGCATAATGCTATCTATTTGTCGCCATTTTTTGAAAATGTACTGTGTTGAGTTATGAAAGTTGAAGAGCTAAATTTGATGCGCGGCGTTTCAAGATCTGAACTGCTTGGCGCCAGCCTTAGCTGAAAGTCCCGCTAAATCAGCTTGTGCTCCACTGAAACCCACCTCGTCGTGGGCCACCTCACTCGCATTAGAGCTTTCGTCCTCGCGTAGGCCTCTTGTCGACGCGCTCACTGCCTGCCGGGTCCCTTCTTCCTGTCCTTCTCGTACTCGGAGTAGTTGCCGTCGAAGAACGCGACCTGTCCGTCGTCCTCGTACGCCAAAATGTGCGTGCAGATGCGGTCGAGGAACCACCGGTCGTGCGAGATGACCATGGACACGCCGTTGAAGTCGGCCAGCGCGGCCTCGAGCGACCGCAGCGTGTCCACGTCCAGGTCGTTCGTCGGCTCGTCCAGCATGATTACGTTGTGGCCGCCCAGCAGCATCTTGGCCAGATGCACGCGGTTGCGCTCGCCGCCACTCAGACTCGCCACGCGCTTCTCCTGCATCGGGCCGCGCAGGTTGAAGCTCGCAATGTACGCGCGCGTGTTGATGCGGTCGCCGTTGACCTCGACGAACTCGTTGTCGCCAGAGATCTCCTCGTACACGGAGCGCCGCGACTGCAGCTCCTCGCGCGACTGGCTCACGAAGCCCAGGCTCACGGTCTTGCCCAGCTCGATGGCTCCCGCGTCCGGGTCTTCCTGTCCCGCGATGATCTTGAACAACGTACTCTTGCCCGTCCCGTTGCCGCCGACGATGCCCACGATCGCATGCGGCGGAACCTCGAACGACAGGTCTTTGAAGAGAACCCGGCCGTCGTCCAGCGTCTTGGTCAGGTTCTTGACCACGACCACCTTGTCTCCGAGTCGTGGACCTGCCGGGATGGCGATCTGGCCGTCCTCGACGCGTGAAGAGGCCTGGACGCCGGCCTTCTCGAGCTCGGCGAGCTTCCTCAGCCGCGCCTTGCTGGCCTTCTTGCTGCCCGTGTGCGTCCGCGACCACTCTAGTTCGTTCGAGATCTGCTTGTCCCTGATCGCGTCCGACTTGCGCTGCATGTTGAGTCTTGAACGTCGCTGCTGCAGCCACTTGGTGTAGTTGCCTTCGTACGCGTACGTCTCTCCTCGGTCGAGCTCGAGCACCCAGCCAGCGACGTTGTCCAGGAAGTACCGGTCGTGCGTGATGGACAGCACCGTACCGCGGTACGCCTGCAGGAACTGCTCGAGCCAAGCCACCGACTCGGCGTCCAAGTGGTTCGTCGGTTCATCCAGCAGCAGCATGTCTGGCTGTTCAAGCAGCAGCCGACAGAGCGCGACACGACGACGCTCGCCACCAGACAGAACCGTCACGTCCGAGTCTCCAGGAGGCACTCGCAGCGCGGCCATGGCCTTCTCGACCTTGTGGCTCAGGTCCCAGCACCCGAGGTGCTCGATCTGGTCCGTCAGTTCGGCCTGCTCGGCCAGTAGCGCGTCAAAGTCGGCGTCCGGCTCGCCCATAGCCATGGAAACCTCATCGAAGCGCGTCAGCAAGCCCTGGCTCTCGCTCAACCCGTCCATGATGTTCTCGAACGCCGTCTTGTCCGGGTCTAGCACCGGTTCTTGGGGCAAGTAGCCGACCTTGAGCCCCGGCTTGACCCATCGCTCGCCGTCAAAGTCGCTGTGCACGCCCGCCACCACCTTGAGCAGCGTCGACTTGCCGCTGCCGTTGGGCCCTAGCAGCCCGATCTTGGCGCCGCGCAGGAAGCCGAGGCTCACGTTCTCGAACAGCTTCTTGCCGCCCTGGATGGTCACGCCGGCGCCTTTGAGGTGGCACACAAAGTCGCCAGGCACGCCGCCGCCAGCGTTGTTGGACTCGGACGCAGCAGCGTACCCTCGGCTTACGCTACGGAGTGGCGGAGCGCGCATAGAGGAGCTCCATGGACGCCAGGAAGCCGCCGCGCGAGAGCTCGACGCGCGCCGCAGCATTCCGGTGCAACTAGCGACTCGATTGGCTCTGGAGGGAGTGACGCGAATTGAGGTTGCATGAATGTTGCACGAATGTCGGGTCTTGAGCCACGTCAGCAGGCGGAATGTAGTAATTTGCTTTTGATTATAAGGTTTATCGTCATATTCTGTACAAACAACAAGATCCTCATCTCGATTCACAAATTACAACGCTGTCCAAAATGAATTGATACAGGTACTTCCGGCAGTTGATCCGAAGCGTGTTGCCTTTTTGGCCACCGATGCTCGACGTGTCTATAGCAGCGCGCCGCATTGCGGACGCGTAGACCCGCGCGTCCGCCGCGCATCCAATGCCCAGACCAGGCTCTACATGCAGTTGCCAAGTGTGTCCACGGGCCGGGCGCATAGCTGCGCGGTGCTCAGTGATGAGTGAGGCTAGGCTACCTGGCAGCGAGCGGCAGGCGCTGGCTGGCGGTCATTTTCGGATCCGCCGCGCAAGCCTCACATCAACCAGTTCAAGCTCAAGCTCAAGCTCGGGCCGCAGGTGATCAGCAGTCATGCCGTTCCCGCCCAAGGAGGAGACGCCGGAGAAGCTGGCCGCGTTCCTGTACGAGCCGATCCGGCCGGACCAGACGCCCAAGGACAGCATCGAGTTCGACACTAGCGCTCCGCTTCGCTCGCGCTTTGAAGCCATGATCCTGCGCGTGCAGGACGAGATCTGCGCCGGTATCGAGGCCGTGGACGGCAAGAAGTTCCGCACGGACAAGTGGGAGCGTGAGGGCCACGGCGGCGGCGGCCGCTCCCGCATCCTGCAGGACGGCAACGTGTTCGAGAAGGCGGGCGTGGGTGTCTCCATCATCCACGGGATGCTGCCGCCGGCCGCGGCCAAGCAGATGACGGAGCGCGGCACGCAGCTCAAGGAGAACGTCGAGCTGCCGTTCCAGGTGTGCGGCATCAGCCTGGTGATGCACCCGCGCAACCCGATGGCACCGACGATCCACCTCAATTACCGCTTCTTCGAGGTCGAGAGCGGCTTCGAGGACGAGCACGGCGAGCCCAAGAAGATCGGCTGGTTCGGTGGTGGCGCTGACCTGACGCCCAGCTACCTGTTCGAAGAGGACGCGCGCCACTTCCATGCGGTCTACAAGACGCAGCTGGACAAGCGCGACAAGGCGCTGTACCCCAAGATGAAGCAGGCGTGCGACGAGTACTTTTACATCCCGCACCGGCAGGAGCACCGCGGCATCGGCGGCTTTATCTACGACGACTGGACCGACGTGTGCGAGGACACGTTCCAGATGATCCGCAACTGCGCCAACTCGATGCTCGACTCGTACGTGCCGATCCTCAAGCGCCGCATCGACATGCCGTTCACCGAGGAGCAGAAGGAGTGGCAGCAGATTCGGCGCGGCCGCTACGTCGAGTTCAACGTCATGATTGACCGCGGGACCAAGTTCGGGCTGCTCACGCCCGGCTCGCGCGTCGAGTCAATCCTCATGTCGCTGCCGCTCACCGCGCGCTGGGAGTACATGCACTCGGTACGTTTGTTGATGGATGGGGATGCTGGTGTTCTTGGTGACTAACAATGATCGTGTGCCTGGTGGTTGACGTGCAGCCGGTGAAGGGGACGTGGGAGGACAGGACGCTCGAGGCGCTCAAGCACCCGGTCGAGTGGATGACGACGCCATGAGCGAGCGCTTTGAGTCTAGCAAGCGAGCGTGCGGCGTTGGCGCTCGATCGATTGAGAGTGTGTGCGTGTCAAAGTAGCGTCGAGTCTGCTCGTTGTTTGCTCTTGCGGAGCGTCTTTGTTGTTGGTTTTGCGGTCTTTGCGCGGTGATGGCCCTTGAAATGGCTGTCATTGATGTCATCCGTAACCGCGCTCACACGTCACAGATCCCCACCGAAAGGAGCGGATGTCACTAAATCGAGATAGATACTTTTTTACTGTGACAAGGCATTGAAATGGAGGGCGTCGTCGATTTGAAGCGTCAAATCGTCGTCACAGACTGGCAGCCTCGCCCGACTGGAAGCTGCTGGTCATCACGAACATGCCTATGCGAGGCACATACAAACGCCCACATGATCTCGCTCGGCACGCGCGCGATCTGGATGCAAGCAAGGCACACGTCCGTTGTCCGGCCTCAACATGCCCAGTCTGTTAAACGCACAAGTTTTTTGCGTGCTGTATTACCCTAGGGTTCGGGCTCCTCTTCGTGATTAAAAACACCTCCTGTTTGACTTATTGTTTGTATTATTTAAATCACATGAGGGGTCTCTCCATACAACCATCAAGTAAAAAAAAGAGGGCGAGGGGGGTGTTTTTAATTACAATGAGGGTGTTTTAAACGTCGCCGACGTCGCAAAAAAGAATTCGTGATTTTTTAGCTTTGCAATAAATCAGTGAGGCGACATCAACAATTTTGTATAGATTTTTGAAACAGTAGGTGAGTAAGTACTAGCCTGTTTTAGCTTGTTTTATTTCATACAAGCGCTGGCGAACACTGATCTGGTGTTATTTTGAAATAACCTGAATTAACCAAAAAGTAGTAGACGGGTTTGCGCCGTGCAAAATGCAAGTCAAAACACTCGCGATTTGGCTCTCGACCGACCACCTCCCGGATAGTCACGTCTCGAAAATGTACTCACTGTTTTTCCAGCGTCATGTACTGCATTGAATGCTTTTTATTTATTCGAGAGAGTGACCGATCGGTGAAGTGAGAGTGAGAGAGAACCGCACACTCCGCCGCGCTCCACCGCCGCGCTTCACGCTCCCCCCCCCCTCAGGCCGCGATGCGGTACATGCGAGCGCTGGTCCAGCCGGCGTCACGCGCGTGGCTGGCGGCCGTCCCTGCTCTTGGCGCCGCGCTATTGGCGCAACAACAGCAGCAGCAGCGCTCTAGCGAGTGCAGGGCCGTGCCAACGGGCAACGTCATCCCTGCCGAGCGGTTCCTGCTGGCGCCGTTGTCGGAAGACAAGACGCCCAAGGACAGCGTCGAGTTCGACACTTCGGCGCCGATGCCCAAGCGCATGGAGGCCATGATCCTGCGCGTGCAGGACGAGATCTGCGCGGGTATTGAGGCCGTGGACGGCCAGAAGTTCCGCACGGACACGTGGGAGCGCGAGGGCCACGGCGGCGGCGGTCGCACGCGCATCCTGCAGGAGGGCAACGTGTTCGAGAAGGCGGGCGTGGGCGTGTCCATCATCCACGGCGTGCTTCCCCCCGCGGCCGTCAAGCAGATGACTGCGCGCGGCAAGAACCTCAAGGAGGGCGAGGCGCTTCCGTTCTACGCGTGCGGCATCAGCCTGGTGATGCACCCGCGCAACCCGATGGCACCGACGATCCACCTCAACTACCGCTACTTTGAGGTCGAGACGGGGTACCTGGACGCGGAGGGGAACCCGACGAAGCTCGGCTGGTTCGGTGGCGGCGCCGACTTGACGCCCAGCTACCTGTTCGAAGAGGACGCGCGCCACTTCCACGCGGTCTACAAGACGCAGCTGGACAAGCGCGACCCGACGTGGTATGCCAAGATGAAGAAGACGTGCGACGAGTACTTCTACATCCCGCACCGCAAGGAGGGCCGCGGCGTGGGCGGCTTCTTCTACGACGACCTGGTCGACACGTCCGAGGAGACGTTCCAGATGGTGCGCAACTGCGCCAACTCGATGCTCGACTCGTACGTGCCGATCCTCAAGCGCCGCATCGACATGCCGTTCACGCAGAAGCAGAAGGAGTGGCAGCAGATCCGGCGCGGCCGCTACGTCGAGTTCAACGTCATGATTGACCGCGGGACCAAGTTCGGGCTGCTCACGCCCGGCTCGCGCATCGAGTCGATCCTCATGTCGCTGCCGCTCACCGCACGCTGGGAGTACATGCACTCGGTACGTGACAGCTTATTCCCTCGTGACAGTGACTTTGATGCGTTGATACTGACATGCTGTTGTTGTTGTTGTTGTGTTGGCGTCTGCGACGTGTGAGCAGCCGGTCAAGGGCTCGTGGGAGGACAAGACGCTCGAGGTGCTCAAGAACCCGGTGGACTGGCTGGACGTGCCCGAGGTGGACCTCGGCAGCCTCAGCACCGCCGAGCTCATCGAGGAGATCGCGCGGCGGAGCAGCGACCAGTAAATCGCTCACTTGAGTGACATACCGCTCGAGTGGTGGGTCTCAATGATCGCCACAGTGTACGAGATCGTGGCACCTCTAGGTGAAGACGACAGCCAGTCCGTGAGAAGAAGAGCATGCGCTTCTGGTCTATCTCTAGTCTAGTACTCGTACTCGCACACGAGCAGCGGGTCGGCCTTGGGGTCCGTCTGCTTTGTCTCGTGGCCAAAGTTGATGCGCACGGGCGTCTTCTCGACAGCCGCAAGTCGCGCGGCTTCGGCCACGACCGTCGCCATGCGCGCCGCGTTCCAGTGCACCACCGGCGCCTTGTCCACTCCGTCCACAACGTCCACGAAGCTGGCGAGCTCGAGCGCGTAGGCGTCGCGGAAGCGCTCGGGGAACGAGTGCGGCAGCACGTCCGAGGCGACGCCCGCGTCCGTGGACGATACGAGCGACGTGCGGTGCGGGTTGGCGACCTGCAGCATGCCGCGCTCGCCCGAGACCTCGACGCGCTGGTCGTAGCCGTACGCGGCGCTGCGGCTCAGGTCCATGGTGCACACGACGCCCGCGCGCGGGAACTCGAGCCAGACGCTCGCCTTGTCCATGACGCCGGCCGCGCGCAGCTCGGGCGACAGGCTCGAGCCGAACGCGTACACCTTGCTCGGGTACTCGCCCACGAGGTCGCACACAAAGTCAATGTCGTGCACGGCGAGGTCGTGGAACGGGTCGCCGCCCGTCTTGAGGAACTCGATCGGCGGGCACGGGTGGTCGCGGAAGACCGTGTGGATGGACTGCAGCTGCCCGAGCGCCTTCTGGTCCACGACAGCGGCACGTAGAGCCTGGTAGCTCGGGTCGAAGCGCCGCTGGAACGAGCAGAAGAGGTGCACGTCCTGCTTCCGGCAGCTGCCGTAGGCCTCGTCGATCTCCTCCAGCGTCCCGCCTACAGGTTTCTCGATGCCGATGGCCTTGAGCGATGGTCCGCCGTGTGCCAGGCAGTCGCGTACGAGCTGCAGGTGCGTCGGTGTCGGCGTGGCGATCCACACGCCGTCGATCCCGCCGATGTCTGCCGCCGCTGCGGCCTCGACTGACGCGTAGACTTTGGTGTTGAACTGCGCCTCGAGCTGCGCGCGCTGGTCGGAAGCAAGCGCCGAGTCCACGACGGCCGCGATGCGCACGCGCGGGTGGCTGAGCATGTCGGTGAGGCGGATGCGGCCCATGCGGCCAGTGCCCACGAGCGCCAGGTTGAGTCGCTGGTCGGCCGATGAAGAGATCGCTGCGGAGGCGGTGCGAGAGAGCCTCAGCGCGCCGGACCGGGCAGCAAAGCGGCGGGACAGCATGGCGGGGGTGATGCAGAGGAGTACGGGACTGTGGGGGAGCGGGCGAGAGCGCGAGTGGCGCGTGGAGTGGCGCGTGGAGCGGCGCGTGGAGCGGCGCGAGGGATCCGCTTGGTGATCAATGATCCGTCAGTCGTCGCATCTTGACTTGGCTGTTTGGTGTGGTTCACTTACCCCTGGTGGCGAAACAAAACGTGACACTCCGCCTTCTTTTGTTATAGTTTGGGTTAACATTGTGGATGCCTCCCGTCCTTGAGTTGGTTGTGTTTGACCTGCAAAGTTCAATCACGAGCGCGAGGGTGACGTGGTCGTGGGCTGCGGCCATCCGCGCTCGGTGAGCGCCGGCGCAGGGACTCAAAGCATTGTGCACGGGCGTTTGACGCGGTGGCATACTGAGATGAAGTGTTCTGTTGGCGCTGGATGGCGCTTGCGCGCGACGAATCATGCGTGAGTGAATGCATTCACAATGCCATCAGAAGCAAGCGGGATGGAGGACGAAGAGAGCGGCCGATCAGGACACAGAGCTGCTGGGCTGGATGCATGGCCTGACCTCCTTCAAATGGGCTGGCACGTCGTTTGTCCGGTACAGTGTGGGAAGAAGCCAACAGCATGATCAATAGCGTCGCTAGGTATAACGGCAAGCTGTGACGCGCGCATCTGTGACGTGTGAAGCGCATCTGTGGTGTGCGCGATTGGGACCCACCCACCTTTTGATCAAACAACACAATGGAGTACACATCCACGGAGCAAGACTGCCAGGCTCAAGAAGTCACACACAGCCGCAGGTTAGCACGGGTCGCTTGCTCCTCAGCACGGAACTCGTGGCCGCCTTGAGCGCCAGGTTGACGGACATGCGCCACGAGAGCGTGGAAGAGGAACTTGAGGTCGATGAGCACGCCGCCTAGCATGACGTCGATGCTGCCGCGGTGCACGTCGCCGTGCTGGTAGCGCACGGCGGCGTGCACGCGGTTGCCGAGCGCGACCGGCAGCTCTTGCAGTTCGCGGACGCGCGCCGAGCAGAACGGTCCGTGGAGCGATACTGCGACGTGATGGTGACGGCGCTGACGAGGAACTGGCGGACGCCGCGCACGCCCAGCGGCGGTCGCGTGCAGCAGCAGCGCGCACAACCAATGTGCATGGCCTAGACGGCAAGCGACAGTTACGGTTATGGCTACGTTCCGACACGGTTACACAATGGGAATATTTGGGAATACATTTCGGAGGGCCGGGCCCTCCGAAGTAATCTTTTTAAGCTGGAGTAAAGTAGAAAGTGGGTTCAGTTTAAAACCTAGGGTTTAGTAATATATATCTAGTTGTTTTTGCATACTGAACGCAAGTCACAACAAATCGCAAAATAATTCCAGAAAATTAAAGATCGTGCTACTATTATGAAGCATCACTCATTGTGATTTAAAACATCCCCCTCCCCCTCTTTTTGACGCGCGTTGATTGGTCTTTAATCGCCCAATCAGGATTGGCAAAAACGCTGGTGAATTTCAACTAATCATATCGGAATTCTACATACGGATACACTCCACATGTTGGAAAAAGCGCACCAAAGCAAAACATGACGGGAGCGGAGCAGCGGCTCCTCGACGTGCCGCGCATGACGCGCGACCTGCAGCGCGCCCGCGCGGAGAACGCGCGCTTCCGTGCCTTCCTCAAGCAGCTCAACGTCAGCGCAGCGGATATCGCGGCGGTCGCGTCGGATTCCGCGCATCAGCAATCAAACAACGACGAAGAAGGCGAGGTTGCTAAACCGTCGTCGGCTTCTCTGCGATCCCCACAGCTAGACGACGACCGTGAGGACGACGAAGACGACGAGTTCGTGTCCGTATCCAGGTCCCAGCGGCGTCGCCAGCATGCAGACGGCGCATCCAAGGCGCTGGAGCTGACGCAAGCAGAGGAACGAGTCGCGTACCTCGAAGCGCAGCTTCTGGACGCCGAAGAGACGATCTGCCACCTCAAAGCGGAGCGCATGGCGGCTCTGCGGGACGCTGAGCGCTTCCGCTTAGCACTGGCCGAGGCTCAGCGGAGTTTGAGGCAGTCTATTGGCTCGGAAGAAGAGGCGGAGAGCGATCGGGAGACGGACATGAGGCGACTGGTACTCGAGCTGGAGAGCAGACTGTCGGACGCGGAGAAGGACCGCGAGACGGAGCAGGAGCAGCACATGGCCGTCATCCGCGAGCAAGAGGGCGAGCTGCGCGCCTTGACGCGTGAGTTAGAGGCCAAGGACCAGGAGCTGGCGAGTCTGCGGGACAAGTACCTGGACGCTGTCCAGGAGATCCAGTTCTCCTCCGATATGGACAAACTGGACACGTCGGCGGCAAAAGTGGACTCGGCGTCCAAAGTGGACGTCCAGGTTCAAGGCGACGGTATGGACGACGACAGCCTGGACATCCCGGCGTTCGATATGGACTGGCGCGAAGAGCTGGTCCGACACCCGACGCCGCACTTTGACCTGGACTCGCCGGAGGTGCAGTACCTGCTCCACACCTGGACAGGCAACGTAAAGAAGCTGCAGTACCTGCGGCTGTGGTTCACGCGGGTCGTCTCCACCCGCGGGTCGCTGCCCGAAGACTTCCCACTGGGTATCGAGCTGCCGAGACTGACGCCCGAGGTACGCGACGGCTTCCTGGCGCTCGTCGTGCCGCTGCTGCGCCGACAGACGGAGAGAGAGGTGCTCGTGCACTCGCGCAAGTACAACGACCCGCTGCACTCGGACCTGCGCATCCGCGTCGTGCCCAGGCGCTAAGGACAGATCTTCAAGGGATGCATGCTGCAACTTGGGACTGTCGTCTTAGGTGTGGCTGGTGTAGATGGCTACAGTGCTCGTCTTGAGGCGGTGGCGATGCTTGTTGGTGAGCCTCTTTGGCTGGAAGGAGCTTCGAGGCTGGATGAGGGACGCATTGGGCAAGGAACTGACAGGTGTGAAGAGAGCGATGGTGTTGGACAGCTCCCGAGCGAGCACCGCGCTCATGGACGCGTCGTCGATGCAGTCGTCGCCTTGGGAAGCCAGCAACTCCATAGATGATTGTGTTGTGGCGCCACGGTTGACGTTCGAAGTCGACTGTCGTCGTGATTGTCGAGGTGCTGCACTCTTTCGTCGATGCTGATCGCTTGTAGAGGCCGCCACCGCGTGCTGCAAGCTGCTCCGGACGACTTTGAGCCCGTCAGGAACCGCCAGTGCGAGTCTCTGGGCGATCAACAGCGTCATCAAGTGCGTCTGCGACTTCGTCGTTCGGTCTAATGAAGAGTCTTCGGTCTTGTCTCGCTGGGCTCCCAAGCCGCCAATGATCGCAGCAAGTACCGGAGCGAGTGACTCGTTCACTGCCGGGCTCTTCGCCATCAAAGCAGCTATCATAGGACGCTCGCACCACTGACTAGCGAGTCGCAAGAGCTCCAGCAGCGCCTCCGCGTCTTCATGATGCCTGGGAGAGCTGTTGTTGCCGGTCGAGCGCTGGTAGTACGCGGTCACAAGTCCACAGAGCGCCGTGACGACTTGAGACCGGCCGATCAGCATCGTCGTGAGGATCGACAAGCAGTCCGCGTCGTCGTGGGAGTGTGGAAGCGCGAACAACCGCGTCAAGACCGACAGGTAGACGAGCAGGATGCGGCGGCAGCGTCCGTCTTGGTGCCGCGTCTCGAGCTGCCAGCAGTCGACGAGGACCCGCTCATACCATGGAGCGGTCGTCTCACCGGTCGCTAGTGATGATACCGGCTGGAAGAGCAGACTGCACACGTCAGTGACTGGAAGGAGACGTACGAGCTCTCGACAGGTAGTTAGCCACGTCAACATCGGGTCGTTCTCTTGGTCGTCTTGGCCGCTTGAGGCTTGGGATAGCGGCAGGTTCGAGAGCAGCGCGGTAGTTATCGGTGTGGAGAAGCGCTTCGTGAGCTTGGAGATTGGATCGCCGCCACTCCCGACGGTCGACGGGCCGGACAACAGCGTTGCTAACAGCTTCATCGAGGCCACGGCGACTTGAACATCGACGTCATGTTGTCCTGCTGCTGTGTCAGTTGTCGTTGAGCCGCGGTGGCCGAAGCGAGCCAGGAGATGCAGCAGCTCCTCCACCAACAGCTCGGCCGCTGACGATAGCAGCAGCGTCATGGAGTTCCAGTCGCCGCCGCTTAGTATCGCGGTTGTGGCGGCTAGAGAGCCGAGTAACACGCGTCTGGACGTCGGGTGGAGTCCTCGCACGTGGCTCAGCTCTCTCCACAGCTCGAGGCAGCCGGCTTGGGCCTGGAACCGCCGGGAGACTCTGCTTGCAGTCGTTAAAACGCTACACAGCGCGATCTGCAGCTCCTCTTGGCTCGCAAACGCTCTCGCCACGTCTCGTAAGACCTCGACGTGTGTTCGAGCCGCAAGGTCGACGCTCTTGACGTCGTCTCGCCTACTGACAGTCACGGACGCGATGCGGTCAGGTGTCAAGCGCACAAGCGCCGATAGAGCACGTTGAGGGTCGTGGAGGTCCCGTGTAGCCGCCTGCAGCTCCCTCAACGCGTCTCGAACCTCAGCAGCAGCCTCCAGCATGACCGACACCGTCACCGACGCCGCTCGCTCTCTCCTCGCCATCTCACCCTCCATGGCCGTCTATCAGTCACTACCAGCACTGGAAATCCACAGTCCACAACGCTATATATACCCGCACCACCTTGTTCTCCAAGTCGACAGTCAGTTGTCGAGTTATGGCGCCGCTAGTGCTCACTGGCCGCTCTGCCGTGACCATGCAGCGCCTGCTAGTCGACCGCGTCTCTGTTCTCCCTCATCAGCTCGACTTTGCGCTTCTCCCACAGTCTCCACCGTCTCCAATAGCCGACGACGACTCCATAGCGAGCGAGAGTGAGCTCGTGTGTTTCGACGACGAGCTCGTCTACACTCGCTTCTTCGCCGACTTTGGGCCGCTCAACCTCGCGCAGACCATGAAGTTCGCTCGCGACATTGACGCTCGCCTTACGCGTCTATTCGACACCGGGTCCGTGTTGGTGGTCTGCTGCAGCGACCACCCCCACAAGCGAGCCAACACCATGGCTCTACTCGCGCTATACCTCGTCATATCCCGCGGTCGGTCTCCAGTAGAAGCCGTGGCTCCGTTCCGGTCGTTAGAGCCGCCGTTCGGCTTCCGAGACGCCGCCATGGGCGTCTGCAGCTTCCACCTGACGCTCCTCGACTGCGTTCGCGCGGTTCACAAGGTCCAGAGACTTGTTGTGGCGTGTATGGCGGCTGATAGAGACTCATCGTGGCTTGGTTGACTGGCGCAGGCGACGAAGACGCGTCTGTGGCGGCCTGAGGCCTTCGACGTGGACGAGTTCGAGCGCTTGACGAGTCGTGAAGGAGGAGACATGACGTGGATCATTCGTGGCCAACTGCTCGCCTTCCGTGGACCAAGACCCGATAACGAGCGGCGTGAGAGTGGAGACAAGACCGTTGTGACTGCGTCTGAGTATGCCAAGACGCTGCGAGCACTCGGCGTCACGTGCGTCGTGCGCTTCAACGAGCCGCAGAGCTACGACCGCCGCGCGTTCCTCCACGCCGGCATCCGCCACGTACGTGTCTCTCTCTGCCCTGCTGTCTCTGACCACCAGCTTGGCCTATTGACTGGTCATGATTGATGATGACTGGTAGGTGGAGCTCGAGTATCCAGACGGTGGTGTACCGACAGAAGACGTGCTGAGGAAGTTCCTGCGGCTTTGTGCTCGTGAATCCGCGGCTGGAGGAGTCGTGGCTGCGCATTGCGCCGCTGGACTTGGGCGGACGGGAACGCACATGGCGGCGAGACTCGTGCGCGCACACGGCTTCTCGGCGCGTGAAGCTATCGCCTGGTGCCGTATCTGCCGTCCTGGGAGTGTCGTCGGCATCCAACAGCACTTCCTGGCCGTTAACGAGCGGCAACTAGCCGGGCAAGAGGAGGAAGTGATCAAGGAGAGACGACGACCTGGCAGTCAGGGGATGCAAGCGAAGACCAAGGCGAGGCGACATCCAAGGACACGAACATGAGCTGCTCGTGGTAAAGTCAAGTTGAAGTGAAGTTGAACTGAAGAAACAGCTGGAGAATCAGAAGAGCTTGTCGTGTTCCTCCTCTTATCCGTTTCGTTTCTTATCCTGATGATCTCTTGTGTGGACTTGGGTTCCTTCCAAATGGGCAATAAAAAAATAACAATGAGCGAGGTGGCGGCCGCCGAGAGACTCCCCGAGCCTCCCAAGCAGCAGCAGGCGACACACACTCACGCCACCTCGGCGTCCACATACGCACTCGTCCGTCCGTCCTCCTTGCAGAGTCGACAGCTCGACCGCGACCGTCTCGACACATGCACGTCTTGTCCTTCCGTCCCCCGCGTCCGCCCGTCCGACGTCCGACCTGCTGCTGCTCGCGAAGCTTCTCTTCTTCCGCAACAGGTGGTCGTCGTTCGGTCAGTCGTGGGGTCGGGTCTTCCTTCTTGTTTCTCGTCTGTTTTCTGGGGGTTCTGTTTCCGTTGTCGAGAGTGGTGGTCACGGGAGCGATCCGTCTTGCCAGATCCGGTGGGGGCTGCCTACAGTCGGCGTCCCACCTCAAGCCCGTATTTTGGACCCGAGGATTGGTACGTGGCTCACGACGTACCAGCTGGCGTCGCGCACCGTGCCGTACGTCGACGACGACACGTTGACCACTTGGGTCGTCGCGTAATCCGCGACGCTCGACACCGTGCCGACCACGGCCGACGTCGCGTTCGACACCTTGGTGGTCGTGTAGTCCTTGGCCGCCACCGCCGTCGAGTACGTCGAGCTGGCGGCGCTCGAGACCTTGGTCTTGGTGGCGGAAGCGAGGCCCGAGGCCGTCTCGACCGCGTCGTCCTTCTTCTTGAGCGCGTACTGCTGGCCCTCGAAGAGCTTGGTGAGCACCGTCGAGATGGTCGCGTCCACCTTGTTGTCCACCGAGCCGAGCACGGGCACGAGCAGGCTCGCGTCCACGTCCTGCAGCGTCTTGCCAGTCACCTTCTCCAGCACCAGGTTGGCCGTGTTCTCGTAGAAGCGCGCGAACGGAGCCACCACGCGGAAGCTCGTCGTGTAGTTGTACACGTTCTTGGACGTGTCGTAGTAGTACGACACACGCGTGAACCACGGGCGGTGCGTGGGCGTCGTCGACAGCGTCGACAGGGAGCTCGAGCTCGACGCGCTGGCCGCGCTCGGCGTCGTGCCGCGCCACTCGCCGCTGAAGAAGAGCTGCACCGTGTTCAGCGCTCCCTTGGTGCCGAACGAGAACGTCATCTTGCGCTCCGTGAAGCCCTTGAAGAAGTCGGCCAGGCTCAGCTTGGCCGTCACCAGCGGCTTCTTGCGGCCCTCCTGGCACACTTCAATCGTGACCGGCGCGCTCTCCTCGCTGCTGCTCACCGGCAGCTCCACGGTCTGGTCGACCGCCTCCGTGTGTTGCTTGTACTTGGTGCGGCGCTCCTCGCCCGCAATCGCCACCTTGACCGCGTACAGCTTGTCGCTCAGGTCATTGTCGATGAAAGTTGCCTCCAGCTTGTGGACTGCTCACGAAAAACAACAAAGGGTTAGCCTCCAGCCTTCGGGTCCGACGCGGACGACTGGAAGTGAAGCTCTGGATCGCTGGTAGTGGGTGGACGAGGACGCACCTTTGATCGACAGCGTCCCGGACACCGCCATCGTAGCCCAGAAGCTCGAAATGCAGGGGCGACTTCTTCTCTGGTGGGCCAAATGGGAAATGACCCTCTGGAACGGCGGCGACTTGGCTTGTTCGCGATCGGACTCGCGTCTAACGGGCTTGTTCGTGTGAAACGTCTTGAAGTTTGTATGTCGCCGCCGTTGCTATCCAGAAGAGAGCTATTCTTTGCCAGCTCGGTGACTTGGGGGTTGTATGCCTCGGTGGGGACCAGTCGCCTTGGATCCAGACGATTCTGGCTGGTAAGGTTTTGATTCGATGAAGCGAGGACACCTGCTTACAATTGTCAAGTCACTTGGATAAAACCTCGAGGCACCCATCGACTGTCTATGCTGCCTGGCTCGCGTCGCCAAAGAAAAGATCGGGCCGCGCCGTTTCGACATGCGAAGGTGACGTTGCAGGTGTCATTTCTGTAATTCAGTAAAACAGAACATATCCGCCACGCTTTTTGCGCTGCCCTGTGGGTGGGCGGGCGGCCAGTTTCCTTCTCTCGACCGACTTGCTCTGGATTTGCCCGAATCAAAGGATCTTGCCTCGGGTCGGAGGTCTGAGCAGTCGTCGCGGTGGACGGTGCACTTTGAAGATGGCTAAGATCGCGGCCGCCAGAACGAACGAGGATCGGCTACACTTGGCTACCGTATGGTTGGAGGGTGCGGACGAGCGTCCAGAGCGTTTGAAATCGCCAGACTTGCAGGCAGTATGCATTTTCGAAGTGGCTGAACTGTTCTGGAGTTTTGGTAGCGGACACACCTTGCATTATCCAAGTGTACCCTTCGTTCCCCGAAAAAAGGTCTGCACACAGCTCGGATCTTGTGGGCATCCCCCGCCGCAAGATACGCTATTATTCGAGCAGGCGTTGTGAAATAAGTCCGCCGCATGTTCCTTGCCGGTTCCTTGTCAGCGATCGCCATTGTTTTTGCTCACTTGTGTTCAGTATGACTTGGTAGCTGCACCGTTGAATCCTCTGGATTCCGTCCAGACGACTTCTTGGGAATATGGCGGCGGCGGAGGCAGCGCAGCACATCAGCCAGACTCCACGTGCATGCCATGCGGTGGGCGGACCAGCAACTGAAGCGCCTCCCGCTCATCGCCGGCGCATCGCGCGCCAGCTGCGCTCGAAAAAGCCCTGGATTGATTGTGGTCCAGGCGTCTGCCAGGTCCAGGCGTCTGCGCCGGACAAGAGACGCTCGGACAAGATGACTTCAACGGGTGCAAGCAAGCATGCCACGGGATCCGGAGCGAGAGCAGTTGCTCTGGACTGGTGCTCGCGCGGCCTCTGGATCATCCCAACGGACCGCGGAGAAGGCGTCTGGTATCTATGCGACGCGTTGCCCACAGGAGGGCGTCGCCTGGTGAGTCCGTCCGCTGCCAGCGTCCAGCTCGAGAGGATCGCTGCCGTCGTTCTCGACGCAGATAAACCCAATGGCAGAGAGAACAATGAACGGAAACTTTCATCCACTGTTGATCATCCGCCCTCACCTGTAGCCTTTCAGGTACCCTCCAACACGGTAGCCTTTCAGGGCGGACTGCAACCAGGACGCCGCGAAAACTGTGCTGGGATTTGAAGTGGCGCCTCGTCTTCGCTTGCATGGCTGGTCCAGGATGCGAAGCACGATGCAAAATTTGGCGCCTCTTTCCGACCTTGAAAGCGTCGGAACATGGAGTGATAATTGGCTGCAAGCAAGCCACGCCGAGCACTGATCTACATCGCGCCAACTATCGAGCGGCTGAGCCCCGCCCACGCTCCACACGCGTTGTGTCTGTATGGATGGGAGGCGCGCGGGATAAGCGATACATGCATTCACAAAGCGCTCGATGGGCAAGTCCTGACGCCGGCGACGAAGCGAGCGGCATGGAGTCCGACGCGACTCGGTAAGCAATGGCTTCAAGCACTTCAATGTAGGAAGATCGATCCGCTTCAAGACCACCTTTGGTATCTGTCCAGGATACGCCATGGTGCACACCAAAGAGCCCTGTAACCGTGCCCAACTAGCAAGATGACCTCCCGGTGGTGGTGGGATTTTGTCCAGAGCATTTTCGTCAGCCCAGTCCAACGCAATGCTTCGGTCTCCACGAACAAGATCTCGTGGAATCCGTACCATCGACACTTACGTAGTGGCGACCCAACGCATGCGCATTGAACGAGCGCTCTGCCGCTTGTCTGTGCCGCCTTCCCGACGAGTTTCTCGCCCGAGCCGCACGTGACGAGC
Organism: Phytopythium montanum; assembly: GCA_023338065.1. Taxonomy (NCBI): domain Eukaryota; phylum Oomycota; class Peronosporomycetes; order Pythiales; family Pythiaceae; genus Phytopythium; species Phytopythium montanum. The sequence goes on from JAADXY010000456.1 coordinate 21,964, forward strand.
GAGAGAAGCAGGTGACTCATGCGTGGAGCGTTCGCGCATTGTATAGAGAGAGCGCCGGGGGCGAAACGCAAAGCTGGACGAGCGCGAGGAACGTTTTGGCGCTTTGTTGTCGGTCTCGGTCTCTGCTTGGCCCGATCCACAGCACACGACGGGATGCAAGCGCTCCAGCTCGAAATGGAGGCCCGCGCGTCACGCGACACTGTCAGCTGTGGGTGGGCGCGGAGGGTGTAAACCCAACGCGCAGCGCCTTTCATTGCCAGCATCGACGCGGCCGCATCAATCGACACCAAGGCGACACGCTCCAGCGCTTGGCACGTCCATTGGATTGGAGCACAGCGCGCGCAAAATTGCCCCGGCGGCGTCCGGATCGATGATACGGCGCCGGATGGTGGGCAGGAGAAGCCGGTGGGTGTCCGTGGTATGCTTGCA
>JAADXY010000457.1:0-22388 GCA_023338065.1 Phytopythium montanum
CGCCGAGCTCTCCGTCGAGACTGCCTCCACGCGCTCTGAACGCTCACAACCGCCTTCACCTTGGCCCACAAGACCTCGCGCTGCTCCCGTCGCCTCCCAAGTCCCACCCGCGCTCTTTTCCCTCTCCAAGCCGCTTGGACACACACTGCCGCCTCCACTTGCTCCAGATGATCGCATCGCCATGCGTACACCCTCCTCCACCATCTCTGCAGCCTGGCCGCACTCTTCTTCACCGCCTGATACCGCCACTTGCACACCCAGCGACGCACACGGTCGAAGATCACAACGTAAGCACCTCGAAGGCGCTTGGTAGTCGCTTTCGCTAGTACTTGACGCACCCAACACTGGATCAGGACGCAAGCCCTTCGACTCGCAGTCCAAGATACTCGAGCCAGCATCCCACGCACGGTTTTCTGTATCACCAACGCCGACAAACGACTGGCCTCCAGTATCAACTGCCGCTCTTTACGCCGAAGCTGACGGCGGACAAAGCGCTGGAGCTTCACTGCCGCCTTGTATCGTACCCGGCGGCTCTCTTCCTCCTCCTTTAGGCGCTTTAGTCGCCCGACAGCACGTCGTTGGCGGTACCAGCACTGTAGCGTAGTAGCGGCATTGATCCGGCTCATCTTGACGGCCTGATACCTCTTCTGCTCGAGTCGTGACCGCAATGAACCCTGCAACACAATGGACGCGTCGTGCTGTCGCTTGCGACTAGCTTCTCGATCTCGCAGCTGAGCCTCCTGCTTCGCTATAGTCTCAGTCACTCGCTTGGCTCGAAGCTGCTCTTGGATCGCGTCTTGCTGCTGCTTGAGCTGCAGTTGGTGGTGCGAACGCTGGAGCGCCTGCCAGGACTCGTGGAGCGCAGTGTATCGCTGTTTCTCGAGCTCCAAAGTCGCGGCTAACGCCACGAGCTTGGCATTTAACTCCAGCTCCGACTTGCCTAGCACTGGCAATGCACTACGTGAAGGTAGTGGCTTGAGTGGCCTGGTCGAAGAGGGTGTATCAACGTTGGGTGGGTCAATTGCACCACGATCTTCTCGGTGCTTCTGTCGCTTCTCCGTCTTGGTAGCGGGGTCAGGTTGAGGTCGACAACTTGTCGGCGGTGTAGCTTTGACGCTGCAGTCACTACGTGGAGTCGCTTCGTGAAGATCAGGTTGGAGACGCGGTCCCAGTTGATGCTGCCGTTGACGCAGGAACGCGAGGTACTCGCTCCATTGGATTCGCTTTAAGACAAGGAGAGGACACACATTGAAGGTCAAACGTTGTCGGAAGACCATACAACTGCCAGCATCAACGGGTCGTGGCATCACCTTGTCCCCGTCCGAGTCCATTGCGGCAAACAGTGTACGAACTCGCCGGCTGAAGTCGGGAACCGCGCTGTCAGAGTCGAGAAGAAGAGTCAAGAGCTTCTTGCCGTCGCTCGTCACCTTCAAATCTAACACATCCATCAAACGACGAGCCAAAGGTTAGCACTGCAGCTCCTGGAAGTGGCAGCCAAGGCTAGAAGAAGGGAATTCACCGTCCAAGTTGCTGGTAAACAGCTCCGTGAACTCTTCAAGGTCGACTACGCCGTTCCCGTCCTTATCCAGCAGGTAGAAGAGCTTCTTCCAGACCGCCAGAGTCTCGGCATTGTCCCGCATCACTGGCTGCTTCGGTACCGAGCCACCAACAGGCCTGGTTGTCTGCTGAACTGCTTGTTGGCTTGTGGGATGGAACGTGACGCTCATCTGGGCGATCGCAGTGGTGCGGGAGCAGTTCACTCGGTCTCGAAACTCATTCCAGCTCCATACTACGTCGCCTCGAGTTGATTGTCGAGATGATAAGCACGTCGTTAGGTCGATTGTATAGGTACCGAAACAAACTTGGCCTAGAGAACTGGACTCGCCCACCCACGACACAACTAGTACCGGAGCTCGCATCGAAGACATTGCGCCAGTAGTGATCGGGATTCGCAGCGAGACATACTCTTCCTCAGTCAACTTGGCAGCTTGTTGGTCGACTACAAGTGCTGTGGCCGTCTTGCTATTGAATGTACAGGACAGGAAAGAGTTGTCGACCTGAAGTTCAGTATGTTCACGTCCAAGAGACTGAATACTGCGAACACGGAGCACAATCGTCCCGACTACCGGTGGGAGACGAACAACTTGAACCAGCACGAACACTTGAGCCGCTTGAGACGCACTGTGTTCGTCACTGGCCGACAGAGGAACCCACTCGGTCATGGACGGCTCGTCTTCTACTTGAGCTTTGAATGGGACGTGGAGCTCTCCAGTCAGCCGACTCGGTAGTGCCAGTCCAGAGTCAATCACCAGTTCACACTGGAGTCGGGTATCGTGATCCAACCCAGCTTGATGAAGAGGAATCCACTCGTCTTCCCATTGCCAACCGTCAATCAAGACACTCCAAGCTGCTCGCCGAGTCCGTCGCTTCGTCCCACCACTCGATAGCTCGATAGCCGCGGTACTCGCTCCATTGATACCCAGGCTGTAGTGACCGACAGCGCGTCGTACTCCGAGGAATAACCCTCCTCTTCCTGTTGATTGCATCGGAGACTTCACGTCCTCTCTTGGTCGCTGGAAGCTCACTAGTACAGCAGCCTCGATAGGATGTTCCCCGATGAGTTTGTACCAGTTCGGACGACTTGAGGGCGATAGAAGACGCTTCCTCCAGTTCTTGTGCAGCGCAATGTGAGCCACTCCGAGAGTTTCTCCTCCAGCATCCAGGACTCCAACCGCAACAACAGTGGAGCCGTCGTTCGGAGCCTCAAAGCCGCTCAAGTCGACGACTTCGTTCACCATCGTTGAGTCTCTGGATCGGCCAAGTGAAACAACAACCGGAGGTGCAGACCAGATACGATGGCGTTTGTTGGCGCTCGAGTCCTTGAGCGCGTACACCTCCAGTCTTACTATAGAGGCCGCCACTCCTCTCAGCTCATGGATGGCCAGGTCGATAGGATCGTTGGGCGAAAGCTCTGGACCGGGACGGGTGATGAACTGGATGTCCATCGACAAGACGCCAACTCGACGTCGGTCTTGGGTGACTGGGTTCTTCTCAGCAGTAGCGGAAGGGGATATAGTGAGCGGAAGACTGAGGGGAAGCTCGCAGTGGATCAGGTGCTGGTTCGTTGATAGAGAAGGGAAGACTGGGAAGCTCGTAGTCGCCACGAGTTGCTCGGAGATGTCGAAGGAGTTGGTTGACCGCTTCAGTATACTGAGTTGCAGCATTGGCGCAGCTTCGCAAGAGATTGGGAGCGTCAGGTGCTCGTTCCACTCGAGCTTCCGGTCTCTGTTGACGTTGACTTGACTGTCAAGAGCGTAGAAAGTGACAGTAGTCAGACGTTGTGACCTACAAGTAGACGCGAGGCTCGGGAACGTACCAGGTTGAAGCCGACGTCCCCATCCACTCCAATGTGACAATATAGCTTGAGGCGTCGCCATCTTGAGCCTGTACGAAGGCACCGCTCGCTTGCTGAAGATGTACGCACGCGTCGCCATCTACTGACTGCGACTGTGAAGAAGGCAACAGCTCCAAGCTTCGATCCGATCGCTGGTCTTCTCGGTCTGATCCGACGCGAACCTGCAGCAGTAGCGTTGCCACCGACTGACCCTTCTCCTCCCTCCGACCTTCATGCTTAGAGCTTCTGGCGGCTGCAAGTGGGATATGCAGCCGGGTATAGCCACTTGAGTGAGCGAAGAAGGCGGTCAGATCGAGATCGAACTGCTCCGACGAAGAAGCGCCACTAGTCCCTGACAATGGAGTTCCACTACCTTGCAGCTTTATCGGTGAGCTGGTAGTCGTCTTGACTGTCTTGACTGCCTCCGACTTGGCTTTGACTGTCAGGGATGAACTCGCTTGCTGTTGTTGTTGCTGCCGTAGTTTGACTCGGATCTGCAAGACTGGGGGGCATCGATCCTTCGTTGACCAGCGAATTGGAGTCTCAAAGTGTTCGTCGAACACCACAACCGCTTGTCCAGGTAGCTGTGAACCGGCGACTGCCCATTGAGTCGAAGATGACCAGCGGCTTTGCGTTGACAGTCGGAGCTCAACTGATGCTGCCATGACTCGATCTCGAGCTGTTGTTTGACATAACTGAAGCTGCTCAACGTACAGACTCAAGCTGGTCCCGCCCTTGGAGCGCTCGCTAAGGTACGAGACGCCTCGGAGGCTCGGCAAGCTCGCCATCATCACCGACTCCGGTGTCGTCAATGAGCAGCTGTCTTCACAGCCAGTCACGGTAACTTGAACGACAGCGTTGGCTACTTCGATCCGCTCTCTAGGCGAGTAGATCGTGACTTGCTTCTCGATCACTGTATCAACCGAGGTAGCAGTGCCAGTAAAGTCTCCAACACCAAGGACTCGTCGACTGTCATCGATCCGGTACAGTTCGACGTGGAAGACCTCGCAGCTGATGTCGTACACTACCAGCTCACATGACGGTGAAGTGGCTCCATCATCTCCAGCAGTTAGTGTAAACCCACCTCGACGACCGGTTGTAGTAGTCCAGATCCGAAGTTGAAGAGGTCGAGTACCAGTCGAAGCGCGGGCTTCAAACTTCCAGGTCGGGTTCACGTCTAGTGCCGACAAGTAGCACAAAGCACGACGCGGCTGCGGGTCGTGGGTCCATAGGGAAGCAGAGTCGATTGCAGCGCCGTTGCTTGACTCGGGAGAACCGTACGCCACCACCGTAACCACCTCGCCAGCAACAGCTTCTTCGTGATCCAGCATCGCGAATCTCCAGCCAATTTGCGGTCGTGACAGTGTGATCTCCCGCAAGACCGGCGCGACCGCAAAGGTCGACGAGAGACCCCAGGACTGTGAAGCACTTGGTTGAACCTTGATCACCGCTTGGTGAATACGCTCGTCACTGCCATTGCCACTTGCAGGCAGCGAAGATGCCAGTTCTGCTGTCATTGGAAGCTGAGCTGTCGCGATACAGTCACCAAGTGGAACCGCACAGACTTGGCCAAGGCAGTGATCGGACACTAGACGGACGCTTGAAGCAGATACAGAACAGTCCGAAGACGGAGGATCCCTGTCAGATACGAGCTGAATGCGCATCAAGAGCTGTTGGGAGTCTCGCCTTTTCAATTCTAGGGATCTGCTGACCCACTTGGTCGTCTCGCTTGACAACCTGCACAGACTCTGGATGCCAATAGAGATCGTCGAGCTTAATGACGGGAGCGTCAGCTTGGGGACGCTCGGAGGCTTCAAGTCGCCGTGGTCGTTGTCTTGGAGAGCTTCTTTCTCGGTTGTAGAGCCTTGAACACCTCGCTGATCGTCTTCTTGAGCCTCGTAAGGTGTCCAACACCACGCAACAAGGGCACGTGGGGTCTCCTTGTCGACAACTTCCACGTCGCTCGATCGAAGGAATGGAATCCACGACTCACAGCTTGATACGTTGCTTGTCATGAGGCTGGCAACACTTACTTCAGCCTTCATTGAGGCCTCTCCACTGTCGTCAGTGAACACTCTGAGCTCCACGACCTCATCACGACTGGTAAGTGAAATGAGCGACAACTGCCACTGATAATTCCAAATGTACGTGGTGGCCACCGCCATGTCAGCCACGCCAACGTCACTCCAACACACCGACGTTTGTCCATCCGATCGAAGAGCGGCGGTTAGTACAGGCTGCTGATCTTCCTGTCCAAGCCAAGCCACAAGCCGTGAGAGCTCCAGTATAAAGCGGTATCACCACCATGTCCCTCACCTCAAGACCGACGACTTCCAACACCACAAACGTCAGCTCCAAGTCCGTCTTCTCTCCGCTCGTGGTCACTACATCGCTCACTTGAAGCCTTGACTGTTGAGAGATGAAAGACGTCGTTGCTGAGACCGTCAAGCTAGTCACGCTTGCATTGCCGCTTCGACGTGTGAGAGTGAGTCGAGTTGAAGGTGTCGCCTTCACGAGAGTATCAATTGAAGGCGAGCAGGACCCGACCAGTTCATGCTTTCCTCCTTCATCAAAGACGCGCCACAACTCCACCAAGAGCCGACTCGAAGTCGCTTCCACGAGGCAAAGCGAGGGTGGGAGACGCATCACCGAGTCCAACGGAAGCTGCTCAGAGGTGGTGAACGCTGTCGTCACTGCTGTGATGTTGCCTGGCTCGAGTGTCGTCCTGATGAACATCCTTGACGGGGCTGTCTTCCTTCCAGGACACCGCAGGAGGTTCGCAACCTCATGGAAGAGGAGCCTCAAGTCCATGAAGCAGCCGCCAGTCTCAGCAACTGGAGCGCCATCGTCAGCCATCCTGTCGTTAGCAGTCTACCAGCGTCCAGGCATGTTCAAACACGCTCTGAAGTCCACGCCAGAGCGTCGCGGCGGTTCGAACGCTCAAGAATAGCGTATTCGGCCTTCATTTGCCACCCAACAAGTCACTCCCACACATACAACACTACTTGCAGTCCTTGTCAAAGTCGTACTGCTCCAAGTAGAACTGCCAGTGCTCCTCCAGCCACTCAAGCGGGCACAGAACCCTGTCACACCCGGGGATCACCCGTTGCTGGCCGTTGACGAACACTTGAACAGCGTAAGCCGTCGAGTTGCCACCGCGCTTATGCAGTCGAAGCTCGACGTTGGCCGCGAACGGAGCCAGTCGCGAGGTCCGGAACGCTCTCGTCTTGATCTCACTGGCTGATACATTGGCTCGCAATGGCGTTCGATCGCTCAACCCCATCAGTGTCATCAAGGGAAGCGTCGTCTCTGCGTGGGCGAAGAAGAAGGCGCCGTCCCGGCTCGACTCGCCTGAAGCAGCCGCTCTCATGTTGGAGAAGAGATGCCGTAGTAGCAGCGCCGCCATGCCGTAGTTGACCTCGTACCCGCCGCCAATCAGGTAGAACTCGCGGAGATCGTCGAGGTAGTCCATAATGGAGACAAGAGACGGCGTCATGAGCGAACACCACTGGTTTGTGACGTTGTACAGCGCAAAGTCGAACCTGCAGCACTCACTCAGCGTCAGTACAGCCTCGACATCGACGCTCAGTATGCTGTCAAGCCACTCACGCGCACGCCGTGTACATGGTGGACAGATTCTCGGCGTCGATCGTCACGCTCTCGTCCGTTAAGCCAAGCGATTGCTTCATGTCTGCCGCCTCTTGAAGCACACGTGACGAGTTCTTGAACGCGGTGGCTTCAGCCAAAGCACTCGCGTTCGTCTTGACCTCGCGCTGGTAGCGCTCGCACTGGTCGAAGAACCTCAGCAGCGTGTCCTGAAGGAGGAGGAGAGTCCATAGTTAGCCTCGGATCCGCTTGGATAGGTGTCGGTAGCGCGTACATTGTCCTTCGGGTACTCGATGAAGTGGACAGCGTCCGGATTGGAGAAGTACGAGCCTGCAAACCTGTTGGTTGGCGCATTCGCACTCTACTATTATAACAGCAATGGTTAAACCAAGGACAGTCAGGACGTACGCTGCTGCGGATTCCGCTGTCCGATGGACAGCCGTGTGTGCCAATTGGAACTTGTCGGCCGTGTAAATGACTGGCTTGAGTTGCCCGGAAGAGCGCAGGCTGCGAGTGGCTAGCCGTCGCATCTCCTGCCTTCCAGCGTCCGCAAGCTCGCCCTCCACGCTCAGGTTGTATGGGAGACTGTAGTTGTGCATCCAGTCAGGGAGAGCAGACGCGAACGGCTTGAGCTTGTCCAGCAGATCGAGGATCTCCTGGATGTTGCCGCTCGTCGGGAACCTGCTCGACGTTGAGGGCCGTCAGTATCGACACTCCGTACTCTCTAGCGAGACCGTAAAGCGCACCGAGTGCCGTGGCGGAACACGGTCTGCGTCTGTACAAGCTGCAGGTCGGGGCGGAAGACGCGCGGGTGTCGAGCTCCAGGAGCTGAAAGGAGCGATCGCTTGACCGACCGCTGGTCCCAGTACGCCGTCTTGGTCGCGAACTCGTGAGCGAATGGGTACGAAGACTTGCTTGGACGGTTGAAGGCGAGGATCCCAGAGCTGAAGCGGCCTGATCGCGATGCTGTCGCCTCGAGGCCGACGCCATCGGCGGAGCTCATCCGCCACATCTGAGTCGCCACTACCGCCGCTACACATGCTGCGGCCAGCAGAGGGATAGCCCGCCAGCGGCACCCCCGTCGGCGGTGAATCACCGGCTCGGGTTCTTTATGCTCAGCGTCCGGGTCGTCGTCATGGACGGGTTCTGGGGCCTTCATCGTCTCCATCGCCTCCTTCATGGAAATGTGGGGGCTGGCACGACAAGGATGCATCCATTTCATCCAATAGGAGGCCGGTGAATGGATTGAAACGCTTGCTATTGGTGGAAAGCTTGTGTCAAAAGTGTACCCATATCTCGACCCTAGATTCGACCCACATCAAGTCACACATTGCACGTCGCGCCAAGGAGCGCGACGGAGACACAAGCAGCCACCGACAGCCACATATAGAGCATAAGCCAGGGCAGCAACGTCAAAGTGTGTGTATTGGCTGCGGGCTGCCCACTGGGGGCATCTCTCGCCGACTGGCAGCTTCAATGTCAACCGACTCGCTGGTGCTCAAGACTGTCACGCCCCGCTGACTTTGACCCGTTCAACAAGAGTCTGCGGGAGCTACCCGTGCCGCCTCGACCGCGCTGCTACTTGGGGGCACACGCCGTACGCAGCTGGCTAGTCTTCTTCGTCGTACTGCAGTGTGAACTCTTCCACTGGCGCTTCCGGCTCGTCGTCGTCGTCCACCCTTGAGGCCGGCGCAGCGGCTGCTCCTCTCTGATCCACTCCCGCAGCTCCCATGGTCTTGCCAGCCGCACCAAACGCTCGCGGCGGGACGCCACTTGGACCGGTAGGTATCATCCCGTTGGGCCCGGGAACACCAGCGAAGCCGACTGCACGCGGGACTTGGGCGAACGAAGGAGGCGGCGGCGGGACGCCGGGTCCCCCCGCGCCAAACTGGGCTTGCACTCGCGTCGGCGGAGGTGGCGGCGGGCCCGGCGGAGGAGCGCCAGAGCCAATGATAGCACCATTAGACTGTGGCGGAGCACCTGCCGATCCAGGTTCATTAAATACGGCTCGAGGCGGCGGCAGACCTGCTCCGTTTTGTCTAGCAAGTGGGTGGTGCGGTGGAGCCGGGAACCCAGCGGGGGCACTACTTGAAGGATGAACCGGGTACGCTTGCTGCGGCGGTGGTGTCGGGTTGCCAGCACCACTCGGAGATGGAGCTCCTCTTCCAGGGTTCCATCGGCCTCGCGGTGACTCGCTGGCAGCACTCCAACCGCCTGCTGGTCGAGTTGACCCCAGCTCTTCCATTCCGTGGGCAAAGCTGATGGACAAGCACACACATGACAAGCAGAGGCACCAGCCAGTCAGTCAATTGTCTCGTTGTGACGTCAGTCAGCGTCTTGGCAGCGCCGTCGAAGCGTCGTGAGGGTCAATAAATAGCATCTCGTTGGGCTAAAGTACCTGCATTTATCGCCATAGCGGCACTTGCCGAGCGGGAAGTTGTTGCACAGCACAGTTTTGCGCCGGAGCTCCGTCGCAACCGGATGAGACACAGCCAAAGAAGACGCTGACTGCGGGTTGTGGATATGCCTGTAAGGGTTCGAAGACACATCAAAGCACAGAAGTGGGAAAGAGAGAGAGCAAGCGATCAAACGTTAGGAGCGACCGCTTCAGCCAATCAACAGAGGCAATATCAGTAGCGGAACGTACCGGCATCGGTCGCCATAGGAGCATCGACCATTGAGGAACTGGCGGCAGAGCTCGGCCGAGCCGCTAGGCGACTGGCTGGGCATGCTCTCCTGTAGTTGGCGCGGGCTCGGTCTGTCTGCGAACCTTGGGCTTGGACCAGGACCGCTGCCCGGCACGAACCGATTGTCTTCAGGCCTAGAACTGAGTCCGCGCGGTACCGAGCCATCCGGTCCATTGTGTCGCGGAGGCTGAAGAGCAGCGCCTTCATACCGCCCGAACGACTCGAGTGGGCGGCTATCGCTCGGCGTACGGAAACCATCTTGCGGGTTATGAAACGACGCAGCAACACGCGCGTCCGAGGGGTTCAAGACACGCGAGAAGCTGTCCGCTGGCGCTGACGTGATGATAGCAGGCGGTCTGTTGTCATCGGCAGCGTCTCCGGCAGCTTTCGGTGGTCCCCAGCGCGAACTTCGCGGCTTCTTGACGGGTCGACTGACGTCCTCGCTCCATTCCGTTGCTCGGATGTCGCTGACTGTGGCTCGGGGAGGTCCGGCGCCTAGGATCGACGGCGGAGGAGGGGCGTCGCCCATGATCCCTTGAGCAGACCGCAGGACTCGCTGCTCGCTATTGTAATGGCTCTGCGGCTGGCCATAGCCTTGAGGCTCGTGGCGTCTCTCGTCGTGCGCGTCGAACTGCGGCTGGCGGTCGCCACGCTCAGGTCGGAAGCCTTGCTCCGCCACGTGACTTGGCTGATTGTCTTGCTCCTGCTCCTTCTTCTTCTTGAGTATCGACAGCAGCGACGCCAGCTTCCCGGACGACGTCGGCGTCGTGTTCAAGCGCGTCGGGCTGTACCGGTCTCCGTCCTGTTCCACACCCAGCGTGTCAGCCACAGCGACAAGTTCATACAAGTCAATGGCAACTCACCTGTCGGGCCGCAGAGTCTTCACGCAGCACATAGTCCCGGCCGCCAGCCGCCTCGATGACGCTTGGCGAGTAGATCCCGCGGCGCTGCCACTCCTCGATCACCTGGCGCACCTTGGTCTGTCCATACAAACTCCCAGATCAGCTCCAGCTCCTTCAATACACCACAACAACAACACAGCGGCTGACCTGGGCCTCAGGCACCGCGCCTTTGACCGCATCCAGCGTGTCCGCGAGTCGGAGGCCGAACCGCTTGGCGTACTGCTCCCTCGCGTCCGACTTGGACCCTCCCTGTCCGTCCCATCCACCATCAGTTCGTCCATTTCTCCATACAGACGGCAAGTAATACTGAGAAAGTGCGTGGTTACCTGGCGCACAACGGCGTCGATGGCGTAGAGTCCTGCTAGGCGGTGCTCCGGCTCGGCCTTCCACAGAAACACCTCGACGTCATGCACCACGTGCTTGTAGAACTGCGTGGCTCTCAGTTAGACCCCGAGCGTAGCCCCCTTTGTCCTCCATAGAAACCGCGAGAAAGTCAGTCCGGACTTACCTTGGCGTTCTGCAGCGCGAGCTTGGCGACGGCGCTGATGCGGTTCTGAGACGTGCCCTTGGCGGACGCCAGGCCCTGTAGCGCCGCGTGAAGTGCGTCGTAGCCCTCCCACCTGCCGTGGCGAGGCGTGCGCGCGTGACCGCTCATGCAGCTCGGCCTTTTGCTTGTTGGTTTATCCGCTGGTGGAGTGGAGATCTTGCTGACTTGGAATGAGTATGGCCGACTCCCCTTGGTTGTTCTCCAAAATGAGGTTGCGCTAAGGTCGCGCGAATACGTAACCTTTGCACGTGCAACCAGTAACTCGTGTGGTGGTGTAATCATCTGGATTTTTGGACAATACAGTGCAGGGCAAAACAAATGATCGGGTTACGCGAATAGTTCTGTTCCTCACGGTTCGATCGCATGTCAAACAGAGTTTGGGCTTCAACACAGTCCTACGTCATTCTCGGTCACTCACGCGCCTCCTGGAACACTGCTTGGTTGGTCTCTGCGATTGTCGTCGCCTCTCTCACGATGGGCCTGTTGAGACCGGCCACTTGGTGTCCGAACTCAACAGGATCCAAAAGGAGCAGCGCTGGTCATCACCCACGGACAAGTCCATGCGGCAGCCAACCACTTTGCTGCGACACAACCCCAATGCACATGCGCTGTGCTTCTCACACAGCAATCGACACGCCATGATCACATGCAATGTTTGCACGCTATGCTTGCCCACAGCATGAGCGCGGCCGATCTGATTCCGTTGCTCAAGATTCAATGCTGCGCTCGACGTTTGCTGGTATGTTTTGAAATTCAGTGACTAATTGCGTGCGCATCAACCCATTTAAACTTCAGTTCACTAGGCTGAGGCAGCCGGTTGTGAATCGAGCCGGACAAATGGCAACATCCGTCAAATAAATGCCAATGCGCACCAAATCTGCTCACGCGAATCTTGACACGAGCTGCCAGCCGCACACAGACCACGAAGCATGGAGGATGACCGCCATGAGCTGCTTCCCTCCCTCGCCGTCATTCCCCAACTCGCCGCTTCCCACTCACCACCTCCAGCCCCAGCTCCTCCTCCCCCTCCTCCTCCTTCTCTATGCTCTCGCTGGTCTTCACCGCCGCCTTGGCGCTCGCCGCCGCTCTCTCCGAGTCCGAGGCCAGCGCCATCCGCGCCACGTCCTTCGCGTCCAAGACGGCGTACTGGGACCAGCGCTCGAAGCTCAAGGCCAACGTCGAGGCGAGCCAGCTCAAGCTCACGCTGCTGCAGGTGCAGCAGGTCTCCCGCCACGGCTCGCGGTACCCGACGAGCGGCAACATGCAGGAGATCCAGGACGTGCTGGACAAGCTGCAGGCCAACTACTCGAGCGTCATCCCGAGCTGGATGCTCAACTACTCGCTGCCATACAACCAGTCGGTAGAGGGCGAGCTGGCGGCCGCTGGAGCCGAGGAGCTCTCCGCGTACGGCTCTCGGACTCGCAGTGCTCTAGGATCAGCCATCCCGAAGGCGTACAACGCCAGCAAGTTCATCCTCCAGCACACGTACAAGTCCCGCACAGCCGCCAGTGCCAAGGCGTACGCGTCATGCGACTCTATACGAGGTGGTGGTCTGTAGTGGGGACTCACACGCTCACTTTGTAATTCTACAGGTTCGCGAGCACCTTCTTCTCCAACCCGGACGACGTCCAGTACATTGAGCACGCCAAGTCTGAGGTACACGACCCCGCAACACGTCCACACATCAAACTGGACTGGTCGCTAACGCTGTCTCCATTGACCAGGACCCGCTGCTCCGATTCTTCGACGAGTGCGACCGGTACAACAGCGAGGTGGCGGACAACACGACCGCGTTCGCCGAGCAGACCGCCTACCTCTCCATTTCCAAGTTCAACGAGAGCACGACGTACCTCAAGACTCAGCTCAACCTGCCGACCGACGCGGACTTGAGCTCGACTGACGTCCTGGCTGTGTTCGCGGCATGCGCGTAAGGCTCCAGCCTTGATCTCCTTCCTCTTGATGCAACCACTCACAGCAGCGCTTGCCCACAGGTTCGACGTGGCGCTGTACGACATTGGCTCGGACTGGTGCTCGGTCTTCAACCAGAAGGTCGCCAACCGCTTGGAGTACGCGGAAGAGCTCGAGACGTTCTACGAGTCCGGGCCGGGCTACAAGATCAACTACGAGATCGCGGCCGTCCTGCTGCGGGACATCGTCGGGTACATGAAGAACTACACGACGGGGGAGACTCAGGTCGTCGGCAATTTCCGCTTCGCTCACGCCGAGACGACGCTGCCGCTCATCGTCCTGCTTGGATACGCCGACAAGACGCCGCTGCTGGCGTCAGCCTCGGACAAACAGATCGACAGCCGCAAGTTCCGATCGTCCAAGCTGTCGCCTTTGGCCACCAACGTCGAGTTCCGACTGTACAAAAGCGCCAAGGACAACAAGTACTACGTGCAGATCCTCGTCCAGGAGGTCGTGGCTGTGATCCCGGGCTGCGGCAAGGTGTTCTGCGAGCTGTCCAAGCTCGAGAAGATCTGGAAGTACTACCTCGAAACGTACAACTTTGCTGCCGACTGCGCGGTCTGAAGATGCAGGGGAGCTTGAGTGCACTCTCTCCAAGTCAAAGAGGAGTGATAACGCCGTGAAGTTACTTGATGTTTGCGTTCCTTACAGCTCGAACTCTTCTTCGTGGACGTCAAAGTAGCCAACGCCAAGGTCAGCGATCGCGCACTCGGCCTGCCGCTTCATTGCCGCCGGTCCAGACATGAACACCCCAGCACTGACAGTGGAGTTGCTAGACCCGTGACGACGCGCTGTGTTCTTCACCGCCTTCAGCAGCTTGTGGATGTCTGGACGACCGATTTGGACGTTGTGAGTCGCTATCAGGTCTCGCACTGTCATCGCACTCGCTCCTTGACCTAAGCGAGCTTCAGCGTTGTCGACTGACGATGCGGGGACAGTCTCGTCCGTTGGACGCGCTCGCTTCTCCATGTAGACGGCTGCCACTGCCGTTCGAGCGACGAGACCGAGGCAGAAGACCTCGACAATGCGTTGAAGAGGCCAGTAGCTCGAGCGTCCAGTCCAGCGGAGGATGAATTCGCCGTCTGCTTCCAGCCAGAAGGTGATCGCGGTCATACCGACGAAGATGACAGCGTAGACTGCTGTCCGTGCCGCTCTAGAGTGTAGTGGCTCGATAAACGCTCGCGTTGTAGTCGCTTCATGACCGCCAAATTCACACGGCTGGTAGTGATCAGCGGGTATGGAGACAGCTCGACCAAGGTCGTCGTCGCTTGGCGCGACCGTCAAGCACAGGTTGATAGTGAAGCTGATGCCATGCTGTTTGCTCCGTTGTAGTCGCTCCAGTATCGGACAGACGTGCTCCAGCAAGCTCAGCTCTCGGAACGCAAAGGTCACGAAGATGTGCTGCTGCTTGAGTAGCTGACCGGCGGATCTCACAGCTACCATGTCTTCCAGGATCGCGAACATTGGGGTGGCGCCGATGCCGCCTCCAAGCAGACACACGACTGGATACTGGTCGTAGATGGCCAGCGAAGACCCGTAGAAGCCGTCGAGCCTGAAGTCCGGAGTCTGGGGAGGAGTAGACAGCGTACACTGCTCAATGTACCCCGCCAGGTCATGCGTCCAGTCCCCAAGCTCCTTCACTAGCAGCGTAAACCGCGAGCCGCTTGTCCGAGGCGACGACGCGATCGTGATGGGATGCAACTGCTCCTTGTCTAGAAACGGAACCATGAGGTACACAAACTGCCCGGTCTCGAACGAGCTTCCTCTCGCTCGAACTGCGACGATCTTGACGATCCCGTCAGGTAGAACAGCACACTCTTCCACCCGCAACGGCGGACTCTGGATGGCTGTCATCGTCTTGACCTTGCCAATGTATGCCAGCGCCAGTCCCGGCAGCAGCCACCAGAGTATCGGAGACCAGTGGAGAACGGTGAACAAGATCGCCAAGCCCGCGAGGCGGTGGCACTTGGCGAACAGCTCGAAGTGGCGGCGGCGTACGACCGGGAGCGACGTGACGCCGACCACCAACAGTAGGAGAGTTGATACTTCGCCGAAGAAGACCATCCACGCTGCGTAACCTGGTGACATGTACTCTAGCGAGCAGTCGAAGCACGGGAGCGAGAGCTTGAGCAGCGTGCCTTGGCGATACCAGAGCCAGTAGAACGGGAGGACGTGGAGAGCCAAGGCGATCAAGGCGGCCCAGCCGAGCCACCGGTGGTACTTGATGCCGTTGGCGTACGACACGTTGACGAACTCGAGCCAGGCGAAGTTCTTGGCCGATGGAAGCAGGAGGAAGCCTAGGTTGAACATGCAGCCGTAGCCGAACGCGATCCCGGTGATTCCCAGAGCTGAATCGAGAGTCCCGAAGCCAAAGTGACGCTCCATCCGTTCATGCTGAGACTGGGCGGCGTACCACGCGACGAGGACGTTGCCAACGACCAGGAACAGTGAAAGGAACGCTGAGTCTCCAATGGACAAGCTGCTAGTCCACTGGAACACTCGTGGCTTGCGGTGGAGAACAGCCAACAGTCGCCAGAGCACGGAGCTTGGACGCCACCGAGCCGCGAGGCTTCCTCGAACCACCGCTTCGTATGCAACGGCGGAGACGGCCAGCGGTGCCATGCCGAACAGCGCGAAGAACGGAGCGGGACTTGCCAGTAAGAAGCCATCGTCCGAGTCGTCGTCGGGGGATATAGGCACGCTGTCCGCCCACCAGGAGCTCACGCTGGAGGCGAAGCGGTCTTGAACCCACGGAGCGAGGAACGTCAGCTGGCCGAACGTGAAGACGCCCAGGCAGACCAGGATCACGCCTTGTGCCAGGCTGAAGACGAGAGCGTGGGCTGGCTCGTGGTTGTTTCGCTGGTCGCCTCCAAGTAGTGGCGTGGCAGTGTTGCTCCTTTGCGGTTCGGCTGATCGGCTGGTGTCTGTCATTGGGATGGGGAGCGTTGTCCGCATCCTGTCGATGGAGTAGCAGGTGAAGGAGGCGTCTTGTTGAGCCGGTAAATGGCAGAGTGGCGGGTGGATTGACCGTCCGAGAGCTCAACACATTGAGGGAATGTTGGTTGAAGTGGCTGCCGCACGTGGGCACAGCCAATCAGCTCGGCAACGCCGCGTTGGACGCGTTATCACGACATAATCGCGCTCGATTACTCTCCTAGCCGCGAACATATCACCAGCGAAGCAACGACAACCTCCAGTGTTTGGAGACCGCTGTTTATAGCTCAAACTCCTCTTCGTGCACGTCAAAGTCGCTCGCTCCGAGACTCGCGATCGCCGCGTCCGTCGACCGCTTGAGCGCTTCCGGACCAGAGATGAACACGCCGACGGCCCGGCTCATCGCCATGCCAGCGGTCGAGTTCGCGCTGTCCTTCGCAGTCTCGAGCACCTCGCGATGGCCTCCATGCACCTCCCGCATCAGCTCGGCCATGTCCGGTCTGGAGCCTACAGCCACGTCGAGTTCCGCCAGCAAGTCCCGGAAGGTGACGATGTCGGCCGCAAGATCGTCCATCGACCAGGTTGACACAGTCGCCCCATACGAGCTCGACACATCGACATCTCCAGCAAGTTGCTGGACATTCCAGGGCGATGCTGGTACTTGGGACGTCTTGCTCAGCATCCTCTCTACGAGTAACACTGCATACACCACGACCGGAAAGAGGAAGAGCGTCGAGATCTCGACCACGTTCTGCAGCGGCCAGTACTGTGTCTCTTTCCCGTGCGCCATCAACACGCCGCCTCCGAACTCGAGCCATAGCACCAATACCGTCGCTGGGATCAAGGTGCCGACGTAGATGGCCGACTTGAACGTCTTGCTGCGAAGCGGCTCGACGAACGGTGCCGGTAGCGGCATCCACCGTCGCCACCACTGCTTGTCTTGGTCCTGAGTCTGACTGCTCGAACTCCAACTGCTGCTGGTGCTGACACTGGTTGTGCTCGGACGACTGCCATCGCTCGAAGTCGACGAATCTGACTCTGCACTCGTCTTGAACCGGTCGTAGTCGATGCAGGCGTCCAACGCACTCTCGCCAGGTGACCGTGTCAGGAAGAACCGGAACGTGGACTGCTCGCCATTTGGGTCGAGCTGCCGGATCCTCGAGACCACAGGGTAGATCTCCTCGAGCAGCGCGAGCTCGCGGAACGTGAAGATGAAGAACACGCGCTGCTTTGGCAGCACCCGCGACTTGGACGCCATGTCCTCGAGGATGGCGAACAGTGGCGTCGCGCCAATGCCTCCGCCGATCAAACACACGGTCGGGTACTCCTCGTACTCCTCCAGCGACGCGCCGTAGTAGCCGTCCATGTACACGACAGGTTGCTTCCCCAGTCGCTCGCACTCTTGAGCATACTCAACTAGGTCCTGCGTCCAGTCACCGAGCGACTTGAGTAGGATCGTGAGCGAGTCGGCGCTTGAACGAGGAGAGGACCCGATAGTGAAGGCGTGCCACTGAAGCTTGGAGATGGCGGGCACGTTCAAGTAGATGAACTGGCCGACGTCAAAGTTGCCGTTGTGCTGCGTCGACCGCGAGAGAATGAGCTTGACGATGCCGTCGGGAAGCGCGCGGAACTCGCGGACTTGGACGGGGAACAGCGAGTTCCAGCGCGAAATGGCTCGACTTGTCAGGTACAAGACGAGCGTGGGCAGGAGCCACCAGATGATGTCGACCCAGTGCAAGACGGCGAAGAGCACCGTCGGGATGTACAGGTGGTGCACGTAGTAGAAGGTCTCGAAGAGCGAGCGGCGTACCCACGGGATGGACGCGGCGCTCAGCAGGATCATGAAGAAGAGCGAGAGCTCGCCGAAGACGTTGAACCACTTGGGGTACCCGATCGAGTTGTAGTCGGTGCTACAGTCGAAGCAAGGCAATGCCTGCTGAGCCAGCACGCCTTGGCGCTTCCAGAGCCAGTAGAATGGTACAGCATGGAGCACAGTGGTGGCGAGGGACGCGACGCCGAGCCACCGGTGGTACTTGACGCCGTTGGCGTACGAGATGTTGAAGAACTCCATCCACGCGCAGTGGCGGGTGCACGGCAGGAAGAGGAAGGCGAGGTTGAAGACGCTGTTGTACCCGAACGCGACGCCCGCCAGCTCGAGCACCGTGTTAAACGTGTACTCGTCTCCTGGGAGAGGCAGGAACTTGCGCTGGTTGCGCCACGAGTACACGAAGATGGAGAGGTTGCCGCCGAGTAGCGCCGAGAGGAACAGCAGCTCGCCGTAGCAGAAGCCGTAGTGCCAGTGCCAGCTGAACAGTGACGGAGGCTTGCGACGGAGCAGCGCGGACACTTGGAGCACGGCGTGGGAAGTGTTGCGGTGCAGGTTGTAGTCGCGGACGAGCTCGAACAGCAGGAGACTGGCCAGCAGCGGCAGGATGGCGAGCGGCACGAAGAAGGACGGACGGAGCAGCTCGTAGTGCCCGTACGCTGACAGCGGCGAGCCTGCAGGTGGCGCGACCAGCGGGATGCCCAGGTAGGGACTCACGAACCGCGTCAAGTCGTCTTGGATCGTTGGTGCCATGTAGACCGCCTGCGCGTAGCAGTAGACGGCGATCGAGCAGACGAACGCCGCCTTGGCCAGTGAGTCCAAGGCGCTTGATCCCTTCGGAGAGGCCGGACGTCGACACCGCTCCGCTTGAGACACGCTGTCCCGGTGGTCGTCGCTGCGCTTGCCCTTGCCGCCGAGCAGCGGCTGCATGGACGTCGCGGCGTCATTGTCCGGTTCGTGCGCTGGCTGCTCTGTCGGTGCCATTGGGATCGGATCGCGGTCTCAAGTCGACTGATGGGGACTGCGGACTGCGGACTGCAGACTGAGGGCTGAGGGCTGAGGGCTGAGGGCTGGCGTCGTCGGCTGATTGCGACGCCTACAGAGAGCGACCGGTGGCTGGCAAGGCGACGCAGATCTTGCTCATGTGAATCTCCATTTTGATCTGGATCACTTCGTGTGTGAGCAGTCAGTTCGTGTCGATTGGCGAAATGGAGGAGCGCGTGTCAGCACGCGTTTAGCTCGAGATGATTGGTTGAAAATACGTTGTAGCATTTCGTCAGCCAATCAAAAGTGACCTGTTGGTTCATATAGCCAATCACAGCAAGTTGAAGTACGACTCAACTTCAGCTAGACTTGAACGAGCTGTTCGCAGACAAGGGAACTCGCTGCATCGACAGTCGCTGGATGGTTGGTGGTGTAGTCTATTTGCATTGCCCGAGTGGACTTTCACTGCCGCGAGCTTCTCTATCGCTTGCTCTGTCATGTGCACAGCTCGGGTCGGCTGGGTCGGCTGTAGAGCGTGGTTGTCTTGGCTGTGGACGCGCGCCGCAGGTAGAGGACGTACACTGCTGCGCCAGCAATCACCACGCCGCATACAGAGAGGACAGCCTGCTCTGTCGTTGAGTACCGTTGCCGGCGGACGCGGTCGTTCTTCCACTTGTGGTCCGACACGACCCACGCCGCGTCCATGACAACGCCGTCCATGTCATTGTCTGCACTGACACTTGCGTCGCCAGCGGGATCCGTCACCACGAACTCGACCTGCGCGTGCGTCGCGTTGAACACGTGCACGCGAGTGTATCCGAACTGCTCGAGGCTCTGCGCTCGCCACGAAGATGAGTAGAAGCCGGACTCGTCGCGCTTGTTGCCGGAGGACCCGACCACAATGTGGACTGGAGCGAGAGCTCGTCCGCTGTCCTCGTCCGTGTGGCACAGCTCGTCAAACACGGGGCACGAGCGCTCGTACGAGTGTGGATGACCGGAGAAGACGATGTCGACGCGGTAGGTCGCGATCACGTCCTCGAACGCCGCACGAACCAGCAGCGAGGTGTAATAGTCGCTCGAGCTCGCCGCGGACGAAGAGTACAATGGGCGGTGGATGTACAGGAAGACCCACGGCGTCTTGGCGCGATCCACGGTCATCAAGTCGGCGATGAGCCACGCATACATGCGCGAGCCGACCGAGAAGTCGTGCTCGCTGCTCACAACGACGTGGTGGGTCAGACCAATGTCTGTGCTGTACCAGAAGATGCTGTTGCCGGTCTCAGGCATGTGGAAGCGGCGCGACGCAGGCACTCCGCACTCTCCGTTGGCGTCGAAGCCGGGCACTCCCTTGTCTCCAAAGAGCGAGTTCTCGACTGTCATTGCACGGTTCTTCGCGCCGACTTCTTGGTAGCCGTAGTCTGCATTCAATACCAAGCAGCACACGTTAGCGTGGGTCGCTAGAGCAGTTATGTCGGCATGGACTCACCGTGGTTGCCGACTGCGACCAAGTACGGGACGCGAGCCGCTATAGGCTCAATCAGCTGGCCGAACTGGTCCCAGACATAGCCTGAGCCCATTGCGCGTGATAGATCGCCTACGTGAATTGCAGCGACGAACTTGCGCCACCCGTTGCGCTCTTGGATGTCGTTCGTCATGCTCGTCACGGTCCTGGAAGCTGCAGTCGCGCCGCCGGTGAAGTTGTCTGCCACGCCCACCGGCCGATTCAAGTCGCCAAACACGAGGAACGCCATCGCCACGCTCCGTTTGTGGTCTTCCCCGTCCTCACCGCGGTAGTACGGGTCCATCTCCGCTTCGTCGACTGCGACATCTTGGTACCCAGGTGGAGGAGGCAGCTGAAACGAGTACTCGTCGCTCATGATACCCGTCGCTTCGTCGCCGACGCTGTAGTAGTACACCTTATGCGGGATCAGCCGAGTCATAACGGCGTCGAGGGTGAAGCCTGGGTCCCGGAAGCCGGCCTGAAGCGCGTTCATGTTGGTGCCTATCGCTTCAACCGGCCGCAGTTCACACAGGTCCGAGGCGCGGTACGTGGTCCCCGTCGCTCTTGCAACCCGCGTGAGATTCTCACTGTCGATACCAAAGCGCACGACTGGCCGGGATACATTGGCGCTGACCCACTGGACTCGCATCGCGTACGGGTCTGTTGTTGGCGCCAGGTGAAGCTGCAGCGGCTGCGCTGGCCCCTTGACGAAGCTCACGCGCTTCGGCTGCCCCAGTGCCACCGTGCTCGAGTCCTTGTCGCCCACGAGGACGATGAACCGCAGTACCCAGGAGCACCGGATGTTAATAAGCGGTCCGACGCGGACGATCCCGGACGGCGTGCCGTCGGTCGGGACCGCCACCATGTAGTCCGAGGCGTCCGGCAAGTCGTCCTTGTCTGCGTCATCAACGCAGTAGGCTGCGATGCGGTCCCGCCCGAAGAATCCCGGCTGCGGCTGCGCGTACTCGTACTGGACGTCCACGACGCCCAGGTTGTCGACCACGGCGCTCGAGACCTCGAAGTGCGATAGTCTCCGCGGTCGGTGCGCGTCTTCAGCAGCCAGTCTTGCCAGCCTTGCGTCCGAGTCTTCAGGCGCCACCAGCATGTAGAACGTCAGAAGTGCTACACACGCGATGGTGGCGTACCACACGACGCTCTCGACGCTCCGGCGGCCTTGTACAGGCGTCGAAAGGTCCGGTGGAGCGAGCCAAGTGGGTAGAACGCCCGTCCCGAAGGTGCCGATCGACGGGCTGCCATCCGCCGAGCGCGGCGTGCGGTCAGCGTCGCTGTCGCCATCGCCGTCTTCGACGTCTGGAGAAGAGCGAAGCTTGGGCTGCGGGGCGAGGCGCAGCATGGAGGAGAGCGACCCGCGTCGAGGCGGCTCGCGCGGAGACTCCATCGCCATCGATGGACTTTGCGGGTTTGGCGCAGCTGTAGGAGGCCGGGAGAGCCGCCAAGCGCGCCGGTGGAGTCAGCGACGAGAGGTGAGTGCACCCACAGGGCAGTGCGCAGCACGCCCGGACGCGTGCAGGCCAAGACACTCTGAGGCGCGTAGGTGGCCGGCGCGGCACTTGCCCGATGTAGTCGATGCGTGAATCTTGGTGCGGGTAGTTCAATTATGGGGTTGAAAATGAATCCATATTAGGATATAAATAAGGGAAATGTGACGAGACCGCCACAGTTACGACACGCTTCGCCCTGAAGCGCAGCATGTCGACCTCACCAACGGTGAGGGTTGCTCGCTGTGGCCCGAGCTGGTTTGTCGCGCTACTCAGTGATGCACCGCGAACGTCGCTAGCGAGCCGCCCACGACAAACCGCAGGATGTTGAAGGCGGCGTTGACGTCACGCCCAGCCACGTAGCCGCAATCAGGTTACGGACACCGGAACACCCGCGACGAGCCGAGGCGGAGGTGCAGCTTGGAGTATCACCCGCACGTGAGACTCGTGTACATCTCAGAGCAGACGATCAACGCCTTCCCGAGCAGCTTACACTTGGCCGCGAGAAGCTGTCGGAACGCGAAGTGCTTCAGTTGAACGC